>JAJOZX010013985.1:0-79748 GCA_023014485.1 Bathynomus jamesi | reverse complement strand
TAAAGGTAACAGCCAGGAAGCTCATTTTCCCAACGACGCAGGGGTGAATGTGCTCCAAGGGTCACCTTTTAACCTGAGCATTAACTTGGCTCAATCAAGGACCCAGCAGGTGAGAGTGAACCAGAGCCTCACCGCTCAAAGTCCGCCATCGGAACTACTGGGTTATATATATATATATATATATATATATACATACACACACACACACACACACACACACGTGTGGTCGGAGTCCTTCCGACCCGATCCTGACTGCTGCTCGCCCTGCTTCCCCTTCTTCACCGGAGGGGAAGCGGCGCGCTGCCCCTGATCCGCTCGGGACTCCCCTCTCTATACGGAGGGCTGGTGAGGCGTGGCTCAATCAAGGACCCAGCAGGTGAGAGTGAACCAGAGCCTCACCGCTCAAAGTCCGCCATCGGAACTACTGGGTTATATATATATATATATATATATATATATATATATATATATATATATACACACACACACACGTGTGGTCGGAGTCCTTCCGACCCGATCCTGACTGCTGCTCGCCCTGCTTCCCCTTCTTCACCGGAGGGGAAGCGGCGCGCTGCCCCTGATCCGCTCGGGACTCCCCCTCTCTATACGGAGGGCTGGTGAGGCGTCACCTCCCGGTGCCCCGACCAGTGTCCGGGTGTCGGTCGAGGTACACCGCCCCATGACACCCTCGATTACTGACTCTGTTCCCATGATAGACCCGGTCGAGAGGAGCCTGGCCCTCCTTCATGGAGTCTCTCTCCCTTCGGCTCCTGCTGAGAGTGGTCGGGTCTCCTGGATCTACCTCTCCCACCTGTGGTCGACCTTTTCTCCCCCCCCTGTCAGTGCTTGTCTGGTTTGACGAGCCCTCGAACAACTGGTTCCCCCCAGTCCCCCTCTGGTGGGGAGTTGGGGGTTTCGGCTGGGCCCGTCTCGTCGTCTCTCCCCCCGCCGGGAGAGCCCCCCTCTGACCTCCCTGTTCTACTCTCCACTTCTCGTTCTACTACGGGTGAAGCAGATGCGGAGTCGGTGGCCCCTACCCCCCCAGTTCGGGTGAGTCGGGGAAGCCGATTCCGTCCCTGGTTACGGACCGTTGAGTTTGCTGCTCAGCTTGGTCCGTGGCTATTTCGCTGTTTTCTCTGCCTCTTATAATGCCGCTTCCCCTTACAGTTCCATTTTGCATTGGAACTGTAGGGGGCTTTTAGCTAACTGGGAGAACCTTGCCTCCCTGCTGGAGAGCGAGCGGCCTTCCTGTGTTTGTCTCCAGGAGACTATCCTGGCTGCGCGGGGACTCCCTCGTCTCTCTGGCTATGTTGGTTTCCCTTACACGCCGGCGGGGTGCGGCGATTTACGTGCATCATTCGTTACCATCGCGAGGTGTGCCTCTTCGCACTTCCTTGCAGGCTGTGGCTGTGCAGCTCTTTTTAGATCGCCAGTACACTGCCTGCTCGATTTATATTCCTTCTCGCGACGCGGTTCGCGAGTTGGTGCTGCAACTGCCTCGACCGTTTCTCCTCCTCGGGGACTTTAACAGTCGCGACCCGGCTTGGGGAGATGTTCGGTCGACTAATGTTGCTGGTATGTTACTCTCCTTAATGGAGGAACTTTCCTTTGCGTGCCTCAATTCCGGTGAACCTACTTACTTCCACGAACCCACGGGTTCATTTACCTGTATTGATCTCTCCTTGGTGTCCCTCGATGCCTTACTCGATTTTTCATGGAAGGTGTTGGGGGACTCTTATGGCAGTGATCATTACCCAGTCTGTCTTGAGCCGGTCGGACCGCAGCCGGGCGTCTCGTCTCGACCGAGGTGGTGCCTTGCGCGGGCTGACTGGCCATCTTTCAGAGCTCGTTCCGCCATTGTCCGTTCGGTATTGAGCTTTGGCTCTGTGGATGAGAGCTTGGAGTTCTTCGAGCGGGTGGTGATGGGCGTCGCGGAGGACTGTATTGTATTCCTCGATCTTCCGGTAACCCGCGGACTCGTAGCGTCCGCACCCGGCGCGCGGACCACTTGATTGAGATGCGGCGGGCGAAGGCTTTCGCCCGCCGGACTCTCAAGTTGGCCCGTCGGGCCTCTTGGCGTGCTTTTGTGTCCGGCATCTCCTCATCTACCCCTTCTGCTGCTGTGTGGCGGAAGGTACGTAGTATCGAGGGGAAGCCAGTCCCTGCTAGTCGCCCTGTCCTTCGGGACGGGGACGGCTTCCTTTCGGATCCTGCTGCTGTGGCTGATCGGCTGGCCGGTGCTTTTGCTGCGGTTTCCCGTTCGCCTTCAGCTGCGGATCGCCCTTTATCGGAGGTCACGTTCCCGCCCCCTGGGAACGAGCCCTATAACCATCTCTTTACGATGCGGGAACTTCGGGCTGCCTTGGCAACCCGTCGTTCTTCTGCCCCTGGCCCTGATGACATTCCGTATGACTTTCTTTGGAATCTGCACCCGATGGCCCTGCACTTCTTGCTGGATCTTTTCAACCGGGTGTGGGTTGAGGGGTCGTTCCCTTCCCGTTGGAGGGAGGCGATTGTGGTCCCGATACCTAAGCCGGGGAAGGATCCGGCGGAGGTGGCGAGCTATCGGCCTATTGCTTTGACGAGCTGCTTATGCAAGCTCCTTGAAAAGATGGTGGCCGTCTGACTTTCCTTTACACTGGAGTCGCTTGGGTTATACCCCCCGACCCAGTATGGCTTTCGTCGATTTCGGGGTACTCTGGACCCCCTTCTCCTCCTTGGCCATGATGTACGGGAGGCATTTTCCCGCCGGAATCTTGTTCTGGCCGTCTTTTTCGACGTCCAAAAGGCCTATGACACGACCCGTCGGGGAGTTGTCATGGACCGTTTGAAGTCACTTGGCTTTGTGGGCTTTTTGCCCACGTTTCTTCGCAGCTTCCTCTGCCGTCGCACTTTCCGCGTCCGTAATGGGCGGCCCTATCTGACCTGTATGTTCAGGAGGAGGGGGTGCCCCAGGGGTGTGTTTTAAGCGTCTCCTGCTTCAATCTGGTTATGTCTGCGCTACCGGGAGCTCTTCCGCCCTCGTGGAGAGGCAAGTCCAACTCGCGGTCAATCGGGTTGAACACTGGGCGTCGTCGGTGGGCCTTACGCTGTCTTCCCCGAAGACTTCGTGTGTGGCCTTCCTTCCGTCGAGGAGACGGGGATCCGGCGCCATCCCGGCCTTTCACCTTACACTCGGGGGTCAGCCTCTGGCCCTCGTTCCATCAGTACTCTTCTTGGGTATGGTTTTCGACAGCCGTTTGAGCTGGGTTCCCCACCTTCGCGAGTCCGCGAGACGTACCCTGGATTTGCTGGGACATATGTCGCATACTACATGGGGCGCGGATAGGCGGACGCTCCTCCATTTGTACGTGTCCCTGGTACAGTCCAAATTAGACTATGGGAGTGTGGTGTATGGCTCCGCCTCCCGCACGGCCCTTCGGATACTGGATCTGGTCCTCTCTAGAGGACTGCGCATGTCATCTGGCGCCTTCCGCTCCTCTCCGGTTGATAGTCTGCAGGTTGAGTGCGACATCCCTCCCTTGGAGGATCGGAGGTCGTTCCTCATTGCTAAGCACTATCTCCGGATCCTCCGTCTTCCCACCTCTCCTCTGTTCCAGGTGGTTGAGAGGGCGTTCTGCCGGAATGGGGGTTGGTATTTCACCAACACGGTGACCTCCCTCCTCGATGGTATGGGCACTCCTCCATCCGTTATACCGGTCTCTTTCAGGGGTGTTGCACCTTGGGAGAGCACCCCTGTTGCGTGCTGTATGCTGTAGGGCGTTGCGCCCCGTTCGCAGGGCCGATTCTGACTCTGCCTTCGGTCTCTGTGCCTTCAGCATGCAGCGTGTCACTTTGCATGTGTTGCGGTCTTCACAGATGGCTCGAGGTCGTCGGGGGGCGTTGGGGCCGCGGCTGTTCCCCAGTCGTTTGCCCTTGCTCCCCGATGTACCCGTCTCCCTGATGAGGCTTCCGTTTTCACGGCGGAGCTCTATGCCATTCTGAGCGCTCTGGAGGTGGTGCGGGAGCGTCCGGATGGGTCGTTTGTCATCTATTCGGATTCCCGCAGTGCCCTGGATGGCCTGGAGTGTTTTGACCCTGTCCACCCACTGGTCCGACGAATCCAGCTACTGTGCCATATCCTTGTCACTTCTGGTGGCAAGGAGGTGGTATTTTGCTGGGTTCCTGCACATGTTAACGTGGCTGGAAATGAGGCTGCCGATCGAGCTGCCCGTTCCGCGTGCCGACTACAGGTTTCACCCGTGTCCCTCCCCTTTTCCGATTATATCCCTGGCTTCCGTAGGTTTTTGCGCTCCCGGTGGCAGAGTCGCTGGGATGGCGCTGCAAATAACAAACTCTGCAAGATTAAACCCAAATTGGGATGTTGGGCCTCTTCCTTCCATCGGTCGCGCCATAAGGAGGTGGCTTTGGCCCGCCTCCGTATTGGCCACACCCACCTGACCCATGGCTATTTGATGGCCGGGGATCGGGTGCCCCGATGTCCCGATTGTAACATCGTACTCACAATTGCCCACCTGCTGGTGGAGTGTCCGCTTTACTCTGCGCTGGGCGCAGAGTATTTTCCCTTTTTGGAGAGCGTCGGGCCTTGTGATAGGCTTGGCGCTATTCTATCGGAAAGTCCCTACTTTTGGTAACCGGGTTGTTCTCCTTTCTCCTTCGCTCCCGTCTTCTTTACCGGTTGTGACTGATTTTTTTTTTTTTTTTGTGTGTGTGTGTGTGTGTGTGTGTGTGTGTGTGTGTGTGTGTGTTCGCTCTGCTATCCACCTTTCTTTTGGTGGCCATGAGCGGTCATACTTTGAAACAAAAAAAATACACACGTATTCAAACAGTTTTAATCATAAGTAGATAAACATACAAAGTTTTGATACATAGTTAATGAACTTAATAAGCTTCCACATGTGCACCCCTAGTGGCACGTAAAATGTCTAAACGGTATTCACACTCACCCCACACATTTTCCAACATTTGTGGGTTAACTGTTGAAATTGCATCCGTAATGCGTTCTCGCAATGTCCTGATATCTGGAACAACTTTTGCATAAACCAAATCTTTAACATGACCCAAGAGAAAGAAACCCAGCGGGGTAATGTCTGGTGATCTTGGGGGCCGTGGGATTGGCCCGTCCCTGCCAATCCATCGATTTGAAAATGTTGCGTCGAGAGTTTCACGAACAACATGCGCCCAATGAGGGGGTGCCCCATCTTGTTGGAAGATGACAGTTGGCTGCCTGTCCTGCAGCTGGGGAATGGCGTAATTGGTGAGCATATCCAGGTACACAGTTGCGGAAACAGTTTCCAAGAATTTTTTCATCCACGACTTAATTAACTTCACATCAGGTGGATTCTTTCCATACTTTGTTTTGAACCTTCGCTGAACACTGACAGGAGATTTTGTTTCTGCAAGCCACACAACACATTGTGCCTTCTCTGTCACAGACGCCATCTTAACTGAACAGCTACTACAGCGCTCCTAGCGGCGAATGCGGTAGACGAAACACACCAGCACAGAAACTCTATGCGTGTACAAGATCACCTGTAAAAAGAAAACGGATGTAAGATTCGTCATTAAAACATGAGAGCATACTGTTTTCAGGGTAAACATTTATGGACACCGTATATATATATATATATATATATATATATATATATATATATATATATATATATATATATATATATGTTAAACACAGACCGTGCATGGAACAAGGAACTCTTCTGGGAAAATTAAATCCACTATAGTCCGAATAAGTAATGGTAAATGACAAATACCATAGTTTTTCTTTTTCATGATTTTAGCCCGACGTGGGCAACGGGTCTCTCGCAAAGAGATCCCATAAATATAGCTTCCCTCACCAGCTATCTGCAAAGCAGACAGGATCCAGCTTTGGGACATGGATCTAGGGTTTAAAGCAAGCCTAGATCCCTACATTCAGAACCTCTATATAAGTAAAAGACTCGTTGCATTCACGTCGGGTGGAATAAATCAAAGAAAAAGGGGGTAACTATTGTATTTTTAGCCAAAAAAACCAAAACTTAAACCTCAACCGGGACATTGAGCGTCCACTTTTCAAGGCACATAACACGTCCGTTTAATATACACAAATTCAGAATGGTTCCCTGAGACAATTATATGTTAAACACAGACCGTGCATGGAACAAGGAACTCTTCTGGGAAAATTAAATCCACTATAGTCCGAATAAGTAATGGTGAATGCAACGAGTCTTTTACTTATATAGAGGTTCTGAATGTAGGGATCTAGGCTTGCTTTAAACCCTAGATCCATGTCCCAAAGCTGGATCCTGTCTGCTTTGCAGATAGCTGGTGAGGGAAGCTATATTTATGGGATCTCTTTGCGAGAGACCCGTTGCCCACGTCGGGCTAAAATCATGAAAAAGAAAAACTATGGTATTTGTCATTTACCATTACTTATTCGGACTATAGTGGATTTAATTTTCCCAGAAGAGTTCCTTGTTCCATGCACGGTCTGTGTTTAACATATAATTGTCTCAGGGAACCATTCTGAATTTGTGATATATATATATATATATAGGGTGAACCAAATGTAGGTGGACAGTAAATGATAACGTTTATTTTGAGAATACATATTTAATTTTTTTGTATACTATAATACAAAATAAAATTTAAATAAATTTAGTTATAATATTTAATATAATAAAACACAAACACCATAGTTATAATGAACACCATAGTTATAATATAATATAACACAAACCGTATTCAACCTACTGTCCACCTACTTTTGGTTCACCGTGTATATAAACCTTTGGTTAGCTTCCGCCCAAATTGTTCATTCTGACGAAGGTCAAGCTTTTCACTCCACCTTAGACCAACAGTTTTAACATGGAATCCGAACCACGCCCCATCAGCAGCCCAGCGTCTTAACCACTACGCCACCGAGGGTACCTATTTATCTACCAACCACTTTCTTTGTGTGGAAGGATGAACAGCTGGGTTTTGCTGCGCGCCGGCTGCCGTCGGGTCGAACCCGGGGCCGATGGTTTCGTAGTCAGCGACGCTAACCACTACACCACCGAGGCGCCCTAGCTATATATATATATATATATATATATATATGAAAATGAAAAGGTTTATTGGCAGACTATAGTCCATATGACAAATATTATTAATACAATGACAGTTCATATACTAAGGATAGAAATATATACACAATTGATTAGAAATAATACTGTAATGTCGAAGTTAAGTGGAGCTACAGACAGACGTGTGTGTGTATATATATATATATATAAATAAAATATACAGGGTGGGCCAAAAGTCTGGATCCATGGGAAAATATTTATTTTAATACATAAATTACAACAAATGGTAAATACTTAAAATGAATATCAACTTTAACTCGTAAATGCGTATCCGTGATACTGTACAGTGGTTCGTATTCCAGTATAAACAACAAATTATAACAAATGCTCAAATTGGCGGCCTCTGACATCGAGACACTTAGGGATGGAATTTATGATTTTTAATAATTCTTCGAATTGACGTTCTCGAGATGCGTGTTTCATTTGATAATCTTCTTGTTGACTTTACTGGACTATTCGTTAAAGTTTCACATACCATTGCAGAGGTATTTTCATCAGTTGCAGTTTTTGGACGACCAGAACGCCGTCGATCATGTACACTTCCTGTTTCTTTGAAACGTTTAAACAGCTTGCCAACAGTCGCATGTGTTACTGGATGCTTATCAGGATGATTTCTATTGAATTCGGTAGCAACTTCTCTGTGTGTAGCGCCCTGTCTTTCGTACATGAGCACAAGTTCTACCCGGTCTTCAGTTGTTAGATTCGAAGCCATTTCTGGGCTGAAATAAAAAAAGTATTTGAGTATTTATACTGGAGTACGAACTACTGTACAGTATCAGGGCCGTAACTAGGGTTTAGAAATTAGTGAGGTCCAGATTTTTTTCGAGCGCGGCGGGACGAGCAAAATTCAGACCAAAATGACATCTACAAACACAACCCAAGCTATACACTAAACACAAAACCCTTGTCTATAATTAAATACTGTACAAAGGGACCTGTTAGCAAAAATACTTTTATTAAAGCTGCAGCAATATTTCACGGTTCAGTCTCTTTTTTTTTTAAATTACATATAGTAAATTTGAAATTAGTACACTGGAATAATTAACACTAATACAATGGAATAATTAACACTACGAACCTTTCAATGCTGGTTCCGAGGCACGAGTAATTTAAAACAAAACAAAACAGGAAACAAGCTATGGGTTGGGCGGTTGGAGTTATAAGTTAGGGGAGGGGGGTTTATAAAAAATTTAGAGGGACAGCTGAGGAATCCACGTTTAGAGAAGGGGTCAATGTTTTAATATAAAGAGATTCCAAAATTCTAAGTGAGTTAGGACAAGAATTACAACCGAGAATTTTAAAATTATCTAAAGTGGCATCAGTTTTACATTTATACTGTGTTCCCGAATACTGGAGGCTTCTTTTTTATTTAAAATTTTACCTGTTCGGCAACTTATTCCCATATGCGAATAAAATCTAGTCCTGAGGGAGCGGACGGTGCTGCCAATGTAAGTACCTCCCCCCTCCCCAATTTTTTATAATCCCCCCTCCCCTAACTTATAACTCCAACCGCCCAACCCATAGCTTGTTTCCTGTTTTGTTTTGTTTTAAATTACTCGTGCCTCGGAACCAGCATTGAAAGGTTCGTAGTGTTAATTATTCCATTGTATTAGTGTTAATTATTCCAGTGTACTAATTTCAAATTTACTATATGTAATTTAAAAATAGCTTTTAAATTTCTTGTAATTTTATATGTAAATTTTTATAACTTTGAATTTAACCCTCTTCTTTTAGTCTTTTTAAAATTTGCTTTTAATGAATAGGTTTTATAGAAATTCTTTTGTCTTGTTCACATTTATTTATTGATTCTAATTTCATATTGTTATTATCTAGCCTGATGATGAGCGTATTGCTCGAAACGTTGCGCATTAAAGAAGACTTTTCATGGCATTTACATTCCTCCTTGTCATTGGATTTCTCCTAAATATTATTTATATATATATATATATATATATATATATATATATATATATATATATATATATATATATATATATATAATACTAATACTAATACTAATACAGTTCTCGTGTTCGGATTGCTTCGAAATTGGATTTCGGCTACGAAGGTTCGGGTTCAATTATCATCGTCGCCGCTCGTAACTTTCGGGAGTTCATCCTTTTCGATCCCCGTGTTGGGGAATAAGTACCCGACATGTTTCCGGATTTTATAGAGACTGAAAGAAGTAAGAAAGGCGTCGAAATGAAAAATAGAATGTGAATAAGTCGTTTATTTGCAGATTATTCCACCACCGTCTTTTGTACAAAAGATACCACAAATTACACCACGAGTGGCAGTCTCCCATCGCTCTGACCGGAATTTATTCTCATCCTCTCGAGCATGTATTCTCGAATCTTCTTCCAATTTTCCTAGGACCCATGATCATGGGTTCTCACATCGCTACCATTTGGCTGTGGGTCTCGTTGGCCATTTTCAGCACCCTGAATGCTCATTCCGGTTATCACTTGCCTTTCTTTCCCTCTCCCGAAGCTCACGATTACCACCATTTGAAGTAAGTTCGTTTTCACACTTTCCTTTTTAGCTTTTTTTGAAAATCAAGAGTAAATTTCCAAAATACAATTCACGCTACGTGGACTCGCTAATAATATTTGAGGCCCATTAACCTCTTTTGTAACATCTAAGATCACGTGATGAAGGGGACCTACAGCTTGACGTAGTATTCGAACCATCTACCTCATCGAGGAAGACTGAAAAGCACCCTAATAGCTGAAATGTGAGATCCGAGACGAAACTTGAAGCTAGGACCTACAAATTATTATTACCGAGGTCCTCTATCTCGGGGTTACCCTGACGGATTACTTGGACTGAAAGGAAGGTCTGTAAATTTATTCATGAAAATATTACAATGACTCGATCGGATCCCTTTCATTGGATTTGGATCTTAAGAAACAAAAATAATTATGAATTTATGGTGCTTTCCGTTAGATCAGCGAAGGTAAGCGACGTTGTATCTGTTCAGTAGTTAATCCGGACTGGTGACCGTCCTCCGCATTCAGTTGATGCGGAGACCCGTAGATGGTTCAGACCCCACGGAAAACGTCACGAATTCCGTTAAACAGCTCTAAATATTATTAGTAGTAGTATAAATTTGAATATGTGTTAAAAAATTAGTATTCATTTATGGTAGTGAATGGAGAGCATTGTCAAGTTGATAAATTTTGTCCCCCAAGGTTCAACCAGTGTTACGGCGTTCTTGGAGTGTTGGATCTTCTTCACGGGACCGATGACAAATTCCGCGCATCGAAAGCGTTCTCTCGCCATATCATGATGCTCTCATTAATACCCCCGAGGGAGGCTTTCCCGGATTATGATGACGTGAAGAGTCAGAGCGTAAAGGGCAAACTTTTCTCCGCAGTCTCGTACAACCGCTGAAATGATCTGATGTTGAAGGGACCAATGCATCATCTTCCGTTTGAGTTTGTGGGCGTTCTGTTTATGTTATCTTCTCTGTTATTATTATTATTATTATTATTATTATTATTATTATTATCATCATCATCGAATTTTACGTACACACTGTAACGCGAAGTCTGCGGTAGTAGTTTTTGTATTCTTACGTTATTTTTTTCTATTTTTGGTTTTAGAACTTGTTTTCTATGATGTATAACAATATATTACTGTCATTCTTATATTTACTCAGGTATTTTTATTCATTTTTTCCATATTGATTTTAGTGGATGAGTTGGCTCTTAAACGGTTTTCTTGTTTTTTTTTAAACTGATTCAGTTAATTAATTGGTTTGATTATGTAAGAAAGAATTCACAAATCGAACAGAAGACGTTTTACAATTTAAAACTCTGTTCTATATTTCAAAGGCAATTTACTTCCACTGTCTCCCGACGGATTGAGTTGGGCCGGCTACCTACTCTCGTAAGTCTCCGGCTCGGGTGATTTCCGAAGTTGAGGCCCATCCCACCGTGGGAATATAAGGGTTTTGGCACTTTTGGTTGTCACCTTTAACCGTACTAAAGAATGATTCCCCCCCCACGATAGCTTCTCTTCACAGTTATCGTACCTCCATTCATTCTCATTCACTGAAAAACAAATACATTCTAACTTCCACATCTTCGTTAGATCAATTTTCTCATGAGAATTTATTCCTTGAACGAAGAGAAAATTTATTGAAATCTGATGAAAGGCAGAAAGAGAATTATTTTGATAATTAAACTGTTCCATATATACCGTGTCAACCTAACCTCCGAAGGCGTGGTTGTCCAATCTGGAATTTTGATTGCAATTTCTTAACATCTCTGGTCGATAACCAGAATTTTGCAACCTAAAATTTTGCTTTGACAATAGAATACCATATCTGGAAGTTGTGATAAATAATTTGTGTTTGATATACTCTGGCACAAATGCAACATTTAAAAAAAAAAGTATTACTGTAGTGTGGTAGTTTTGGTACTGTGTTCTTAATAAAGCTATATTGAAAAAAAATTGTTCCTATTGATTTCTATTTTGAATATTTATATCGATAAAATATCTATTATTTATATTGTAGTGATTATGTAAGCTTTTATTTTTATTAAATCCTCCATATACTGAAGATATTTTTACCCTATTTAAGAAAACTTGCGAGCAACGTGTGGTTTTGTATCTCGAGACAGAGTGCGGGATTCTGAAGAAGCATAGAATCTGCTTTATAGAGCAGAAGGTTATTATCGGGGTGCCCAACCTTTTTGGGAGAACTGAGCTACTCTCATATATATATATATATATATAATATATATATATATATAATATATATATCGGGAGCTCTTATTTGTGCATTTTAATTTTTATTCATTTTAATGGTAAAGATTTAAAATGCACAAATAGGAGCTCCAGATGCATTTTCTCATTCCTTATATGGAAAAAGACCTCAGACCGGGTTTTGAACTAAATCCATTAATATTTAAGGGTGCCGCAAGTTTGAAGAAATTTGCCACCCCAAACTGTATACTGATACTAAGGCTTCGAGTTGCGCCACCTCTAACTATGCACAAATCGATCCAGTTTTCTATTTCCAACATCATTAGTGTTTTTGGAATATATTTTTCATTTTCATTTTTTTGAACCACCTTAATCTAGGGTTTACAGCTACACCTGTCCTATTATATTTACAACCTCAATATACGCAAGAAATTCGTTGCATTCACGTCATATTGAATACATCAAAGAAAAAGGGGTAACTATTGTATTTTCAGCCAAACACCAAAATTTAAACCTTAACTGGCAGAATTGAGCGTCCACTTTTTAAAGCACTTAACATGTCCGTTTCATGATGAGAATTTTCTCAGAAGAGTTCCTTGTTCCATGCACGGTCTGTGTGTAACATAAAAGATCTCGGGGGACCATTCTGAGTTAAATCCCATCATGAAACGGACATGTTAAGTGCTTTCCGTGTCTCAGCTACCCAGTGAGCAGTCCAGCATGCTCTCAAACACACACTTCTCTCCTAGGATAAAATCTAAAAATATTAATAAAGCAATTGATTAAATAACAGAGAGGAAATATAATTAATGAACATACATTTTATAGAGATTATCATAGTCAAACTGAAACAGATAAAATATTATCTGCGGTCCACCAATGCCCAAGACCGACTGACTGATCTGGGAACCATTGTAATTGAAAGCCAGTTAGCCCTTACTTTAAATTTCATCAGAATCATTTACCACTTTGCTAGAGAGAAGGCAAAGAAAGTACACTTCTAATTATGAAAATCTTGCACAGTAGCGGATTATAATGGGGGCATTTGCCACCGGCCCCAAGATGCTGACCGGCCCCAAGAAACTGTAAACGCTATAATCTACCGTTGAAATAATTGGTCGACTGTGAGGAAGAAAAAAAAATTCTAGATTCCGCTTCTACAAAACCTAATTTAATATCCCATTTATGTGAACAAAGTATACATTTTCTGTAATCACATCTTTGTTTTTGTTTCGTTTTCTGTTGATCGATCCCAGTCAGCTGATCACATCACTCATGTATGATGTATCAGGTAAAGAATTGTGTTTTTCTAGTGACACCGGCCCGAAAATATTCATTGCCCCCGGCCCTAACAATGCTTAATCCGGCCCTGATCTTGCAGTAAACAATTGTCTTGCCTGCATGGACTGGTACTACATTTGTAAATTGTATGGTGATAGAATTAATACAGTTGATTCGAAAAATAAAATGGTCATTTTCTTATGAGTTGTTTATTCATACTGTATATTTTGAATAGTGACTTGGACATGTAATCAGTTTGCTTGTTATGTATACAAAAAACATTCATAATAAAATATCGAGTAAACAGGGGGGCCCGTATACCAATCCTTCCCCGGGGCCCGGGGCAGCTCTCGGCGGCCCTGGTTGAACCATCCCACACATGAGAACCATACTCCTAGGGCCGCCGAGAGCTGCCCCCTGTTTACTCAGTATTTTATTATGAATGTTTTTCATCGTGAATAGTCCTTTTGCCGGTGTGACAGTTACACGTGTTTCGATCGAAGTCCGAATAAAAGCTGTATTACAGTAAAAATCCTGCAGTTAATCAATTTTAAGCAGTGCCAAATATCTGAGCGAATACATAGTGCATAGTGGTATTTCTCTTTAAGTAGTGAAATCACTGGGGTCTGCGTATGTAAAATAAAAGTAAATAAAAACGAAGTGAATTAATCTGTACAGCATTTTTCCGAGTGTTTCTCTTTGAAGGGAATTAGCTGCCCATCGCTAGGCTGAAAAAAATTCCTACAACTATCCCCCAATTATCCCACGTGGCCACACACTCAAGCATCAATCAGTGAGAATTGTACAGCGTGCCACATCCCCCATCCCCTGGAGTAACGAAGAATACTTCCCCTCACTCAGTTTGAGTCAACCCCTACCCAATACCTCCCATAATACCCTTTTGAGTCAATTTTTTGCACCAGCTGCTACTTTCTGTTCGTAACATGGCAGTGGTAAATAAATTCCTGCAACTCTGTGGTGTCTGTAACAATGTAACAGATGAGGCAAAGGCGATTAGATTCGATCCCTGCCAATTTCTTTTCGATTTCAAATGCCTGGAATGGAAAGATGAAGAAAACTCTCTCATAACGAATGCAAAGCAACTTAATGGGATAAAGTTTTTCTGCGAAAGCTGCATGACCGAAATAAATTATTTTACGGTATTGAAAGCAAAAAGAAAGTATGAAGAGAAAGTAAAAGAGGAAAGTATGAGTAGTATGGCCGCAAAAGGGGAGAGTGCAAGAATGTTGCAAGTGATTACGCAATGTTGCAAAGGGGGTGGGGGGGGGTTGCACAAAAATTAAAAAAAAATTAAAGAAAATTAAAAAAAGGAAAAAAAAAGAGTACTGGCCTTTGTTGCCAACCGGGGTTGCAAGGGGCATGCAACTTGGAGGCGGAGTTCTCCCCCAAGCTATTCCCCCCAAAGGGCCAGAAAGGAGAGAAAGGAGGAGAGGTGTTCACCTGGCAGGAGCCAAGTGCATATTAAGACCAGCCGAGTAGGCGTTGTTTTATAGGCTCCTAATCAGCCAGTTGGCTGAGCCAAGGGGGGAGGGGTACACCTGAAGGAGAGAGAGAGAGTAGTTGCCTTTGATTGCAAGGCATGCAACTTGGAGGCGGAGTTCTCCCCCAAGTTATTTTCGCTTACCTAACCTAAGAGGCCTCTAAGGGGTTTTCCCAAAGGGCCAGAAAGAGAAGGACCAGAGGGCCTTGCTCGGCTGGGAGCCGAGCTTGAATGACTCCGTCAGTCGTCTCTCGGTCTTTTATAAACCTCTATTCTGGCTGAGTTGCCAGATAGCGCCATGTATTCAGTTGCTGAGTTGCCAGATCACGCCGTGTATTCAGTTGCTGAGTTGCCAGATCGCACCATGTATGCAGTTGCTGAGTTGCCAGATCATGCCATGTATTCGGGTGCTGAGTTGCCAGATCGCACCATGTATTCCAGATAGCGCCATGTATTCCAGATAACAAAAACCATATATTAATCATCCATTTAAATAGTGTACCACAATATATATTTATATGACGGTAGATGAATCCAATTAAATTCTGTTTATTAAATAAATAATTTTTACACACTTAATTTTTATAGATATATAGATGTATATAGTGTATTACAATAGATGTATATAGTGTTTAACGATTAGAAACAAATATAACATTAACTTGAACTTCATTAAACTTGAAGTTAAAGTTAAACTTTTCGGAGACGAAACAAATAACGTAGTTAGCCTACACATAATTCAACCAACCATAGAAAACAGAATTATAGAAAAACAATTAGGTTTTTATGGATAACTAGTTTATCTTGACATAAGTTTACTATAATTATATATATACAGTCTTTTAAACATCTTGTGATATGTATATGTATATTACAGGGTGGGCGGAAAGTAGCTCCCTATTTTGGATTGGTAAAAAAATACATATATTATCCATTTATTTCAGAAGAAATAATATAAAAAGGTAGGCATACATGGTAGGTTTTCTCTAAAATTCAATGTGGGCTCCAACTCTTTCCACCAGCTTCTGGAGCCGCCCAGGAATGGCGTCCACTGACTTTAGCAGGAACTCCGGCGGGATGGAGGACATGACTTCCCGAATTCGGTCCTCCAGTTCTTCCAATGTCCTCGGTTTGGTGCGGTAGACTTCTTCCTTTACCCACCCCCAAAGAAAGAAGTCGCACGGTGTCAAGTCGGGGCTCCTGGCTGGCCATTGATGTGGACCACGACGACCCATCCAACGCCCAGGGAAGTGGGCATCCAGCCACTCACGGACAACAAGAGCGAAGTGCGGAGGGGCGCCATCTTGCATAAATATCAGATCGTCGATGTTCTCCCATGTGCTGACAACCGGCCAGACCTCGTTTCGCAACATAGCAAGGTACCGCTCAGCATTCATGGTGTTGCGCAGAAGGAACGGGCCCACAACCTGATCTGAGGTCATACCACACCACACCGTTACACTGAACCGATTCTGCCGTTTTTCAGCGGTAACCATGGGATCCTCTCCTGCCCAGTAGTGGCAATTGTGGCGGTTGACAAAGCCTCCGACGTGGAACACCGCCTCGTCGCTCCAGAGGATGTTGCGGAAGAGATGGGGCCAGTCTTCATGCCAAGCCAGCATGATTTCCCCGAACTCCATGCGAATGTCGCAGTCCTCGTCCGAGAGAGATTGGCAGTAATGCGGCTTCCACGCACGCCAGTTCAGCTCCTTCTTCAGCACAGTTCGCACTGAGTAGCGGGAGAGTCCACTTTCCCGAGCTGCCTGGCGAGTTGACTTTCGTGGACTCCGTGCGAACATTTCCTGAACTGCCTGCACCGTCTCCTGGGCCCTGGATGTCGAAGGGCGACCACATCTTCGAACATCTGCCACAGACCCCGTGGTCATGAGCTTCGAGTGGCAGTTCTTGATTGTTTTCGGGTCCACTTCGGCACGTGGTCCGTGAATGGCCCGCCACCATCTTTGAACTCGAACGACAGATTGCCAAACTTCGTACCGTGCCGCCAACTGGGCACGCTCCTGCAGTGTTAAACGATCAGCCATGTTACCCTTCAATCTGAAATGAAAAAAAAAAATGAACGTTACAATTGTACCACTTTAGAGAACACAAAGAGAACACTTTAGAGAAAAAAAGATTACCGTTACAATTATACCACTTTAGAGAACACACCATAACAATATAACAATACAATCACAATTTATACATAATTTATATGTAATTTAAATTAGGGAGCTACTTTCCGCCCACCCTGTATAATTTAGGGTGTTTCATACCTATAGGGTAAAATAAAAATGAGCTTGGAGTTTTAATCCACACGTTTCTCCGTATTCTAAAGAACAAGAAAACACGTTTGTGCAAGTTTGAACCAGATCGCGCTGCATTTAGAGGTCCCCAACTTTGACGACTTTTTGTCAGTTCATTTCTCGCCTGCCTGCAGTGAAGACGGTTTTCTTCGTCACTTGAGCGGTTCGTGTTGTATAGCCTATTGGACAACTATGGAGGTAATTATATATGCTACTAATTATCTCATTTTACTGTGGTATTGAAATTTATTATTATTTAATTTCTGTCATTTTACTGTGGTAGTGATATTTATTATTAATATTACATGAAATAATTAGTCTGTTGCATATTGGACAACTAAGCTGGTAATTATTTATGATACTAATTAATGTAATTTTACTGCGGTATTGAAATTTATTTAATTAATGAATTGTCAAAGAGAACGTAGTGTACACGTATCAGTTTTATAAATAAAGAAAAGCAGTAACTGGGACTCGAACCAGTGTCATAGCCGTTTGGCGGCATCGCTCAAGTCGGCGTACACAGCACGCTATCCACTCCCTAGATGGTGTAGTGGATAGCGTGCTGTGTACGCCGACTTGAGCGATGCCGCCAAACGGCTATGACACTGGTTCGAGTCCCAGTTACTGCTTTTCTTTATTTAATTAATGAAATTAATTACGATGTGAAATTATTTCTGTGGAATTATTTAGTTTGTTTTCTTTTCCAGGTGTCTACCAGAGCGAAAACAGAAGTGTTTCTTATTGGCCAGACGGATGCGAACATCACATCAAGTGGCCTTCCAACTCAGTTGCAAGTACTCAAAAAGTACTTTTACCACCAAAAGGAGCAAAAATTTGGACGTACTAAATGCCTGAACCTGTGCCTGGATGCCTGTCTCATATTTTGGGAGAGAGCGAGAATCCCCATGATGCGTCGAGATTCGGCCTTGAGGAAGATGGAATCCCTTCTCAAGGAATACGACCGACTTGTGAAGCACAAGTCACATAAAGCAGAGTCCTTCCGAGTGAAGGAGGCGATGTTCAAGGAGGCAATAGCGAAGGAGATCATGGACATTGCTCATTCACAGGCTAAGGAAATGATGAAGAATCAGGAGGACATCCACTTTCTCGACATGCAGCGTGAAGATCCAAATTCCTGCAGCATGGGCCCTGTTGACATGAAGCTTCACTATAAGGAGATTAGGAAAAGGAAGAGGCTGGACAAGATTAAGGAACAACAGGAGAAGGCCAGGAAGGAACAAGGAGCTGCAGAAGATACGGGGGCTTTAGTGATTTCAACTTCGTCAGAGACTGACTCAGATGTCGTTGACCCAACCGTGGAAGTTTTTCCATCCTCCTCCAAGGGAAATACCAAGAAGCGACGCAGGAATCTGATCTCACAGGATGTGACGACTACCTACGATCGGCTGAATATTTCGTACCGCGATTCAGCTATGTCGTACGCTGCAGCGGCTAAATCACTAGGTTTTGACTTGGATGAACTGTCCATTTCTGCCAGTACCATGTACAGATTTTTGTTTAATTTTTTCCGTTTATGATCTGCCAGAGCATCAAACTGGGGACCCGTAAACTTTAAACTATTGAATTAATACTTCGGTTTATCAGTCTCCTCAGCAAATGGAACAAGGGGATCCATGTGGATTAAAATTTTTCCAAACTTTTAATTTATGAAACACCCTATATATATATATATATATATATATACTGTATATATATATATATAATTAATTTTTCTTTATTTAAAACAAGTTTGAATGTATTTACTTTGCAAACAACATGAGCAAAATTAAACGATAAATATTTTATAATTTTTCAAGATAGATAAATAGATATATATAGTGTTTCACTATAGATGTATAGATGTATATAGTGTTTTACAATAGATGTATATAGTGTTTAACGATTAGAAATAAATATAACATTAACTTGAACTTCATTAAACTTGAAGTTAAAGTTAAACTTTTCGGAGACGAAACAAATAACGTAGTTAGCCTACACATAATTCAACCAACCATAGAAAACAGAATTATAGAAAAACAATTAGGTTTTTATGGGTAACTAGTTTATCTTGACGTAAGTTTACTATAATTATATATATACATTCTTTTAAACATCTTATGATAGGTATATGTAAATATATATATATATATTTATTTTTTCATATTATAACATTTAATTTTATTTTAGTATTTATTTATGCAGTGTTTAGTTAGCCTCTTCATTTAAACTATAACATTTATAGTGCTGCAGTTAAACCACCCTTAAAATCGCAGAGTTTGTGCCGAATTGGAAAGGTTTTCACTCCGCCTTAGACCCACAGTTTAACGTGGAAACTGAATGCTTTTTAAAAATATAATTAGGCTATATTTATAATTTCTTTATTATAAAATAAGTTAACAATTGAAATTATGTTAACAAGAATTTGTGAAAACATTACTAATAACTTGTAAGTAAAAATAAAAATATAATATAAGGGACTACCATAGAAATGTGTGTCTATAATTTATTCACAAGAAACACGATTTTATATATATGTTACTCGTCCGGACCCGTTATAGCGGATTGGTACACATCATAGCTCCACCCAGCTACACCGGCAGCCAATCACTACGAACATCTGGTCTTTTGGGGCGGAGCTTGGCGATTGTGCATATAAAAGGGGATATTTTTCAGTTGGGAGTAACAGTAGCTATTTTCGCGTCAGTGAATAATCATTCCCTCCACCATGGACCTGTACGTCTCCCCAGATTTGTATGAAGAAAGTGATACTGCAGCATTAACGGCAATTAGTCTTTTTAACGCTATTGACCGTGATGAATTATTTCCAACGCAAACCGTTGAAGATATTTGCAGTGACGCTCCTTACAATCCGACGCAAGGGACTACCATATAAATGTAAGTGTCTATAATTCGATTATATATATATATATGGATGGGCTGTAGTATCTCGTCAAATAGATACTCACCAAAAATTTTTATGGCAATCAATGTTATTTTGTTTTACTTCTTATCCCCATTATGCTAAAATCGAAATTTTTTATGGCAATCAATGTTATTCTCTTAAATGAACCAAAGATATCTTCACATAATGGGGATCTGTCTGTATACTCTGTATATGTTTTAAAAGAATGAACATTATTCCTTTAAGGTCCGATGAGGATTTGACACGTGTTATACAATCTTTTGAAGAATCTCGTGTCATGAACACGGAGGATATACTGATCAGTCAGCAATGTCACACATCCTCCACCATGGACCTGTACGTCTCCCCGGAATTGTATGAAGAAAGTGACACTGCAGCATTAACGGCAATTAGTCTTTTTAACGCGATTGACCGTGATGAATTATTTCTAACGCAAACCGTAGAAGATATTTGCAGTGACGCTCCTTACAATCCGACGCAAGGGACTACCATAGAAATGTAAGTGTCTATAATTCGATTTTATATATATATGGATGGGCTGTAGTATCTCGTCAAATAGATACTCGCCAAAATTTTTTTATGTCAATCAATGTTATTTGGTTTTACTTATCCCCATTATGCTAAAATCGAAATTTTTATGGCAATCAATGTTATTCCTCTTAAATGAACCAAAGATATCTTCACATAATGGGGATCTGTCTGTATACTCTGTATATGTTTTAAAAGAATGAACATTATTCCTTTAAGGTCCGATGAGGATTTGACACGTGTTATACAATCTTTTGAAGAATCTCGTGTCATGAACACGGAGGATATACTGATCAGTCAGCAATGTCACACCGAAATAATGTAAGTGTTTTTCGATCTTTTTGGGGATAAGGACAGTATATTTTCATAAATTTATTAAATGAAAGAAATCAGTACAATAACCAACTACAGAATATATCTTTACAAATATACGAACAAAAACATTATACTATACAACGAGTACGTACAATTGGAAAACGGATTTTTATCTGTCTGCATACCATTTCATCGTTTCGGCGAGTGTGACACGGGTCAAATAAATTTAAAAAATTTATAAATTCTTTATCACATGACATATGCGTGAGAAATGAGACGCAGTACATTCCGCAAACATTACTAAAATTTTTATGGCAATCAATGTTATTCCTCTTAAATGAACCAAAGATATCTTCACATAATGGGGATCTGTCTGTATACTCTGTATATGTTTTAAAAGAATGAACATTATTCCTTTAAGGTCCGATGAGGATTTGACACGTGTTATACAATCTTTTGAAGAATCTCGTGTCATGAACACGGAGGATATACTGATCAGTCAGCAATGTCACACCGAAATAATGTAGTGTTTTTCGATCTTTTTGGGATAAGAAGACAATATATTTTCATAATTATTTAAATGAAAGAAATCAGTACAATAACCAACTACAGAATATATCGTTACAAATATACGAACAAAAACATTATACTATACAACGAGTACGTACAATTGGAAACGGATTTTTATCTGTCTGCATACCATTTCATCGTTTCGGCGAGTGTGACACGGGTCAAATAAATTTAAAAAATTTATAAATTCTTTATCACATGACATATGCGTGAGAAATGAGACGCAGTACATTCCGCAAACATTACTAAAATATACGAAATGGGTTCTATACAACTTCGGGAATATGTAACTGAGCGAGAAATTTACAATAATAGGGTCACTCCAGGGTTGAGTACCGAGTGAATCAAATAGTACAGGCGCTGTCTATTTTTAAAATAGACAGCGATCCAGTGAATCCCTTCATTGCCGATGACATCTGTTTCACAATAAGACTACCGCATTCTCGCGTACTTGGCAAACTCAATGTTTCATTCTTCGCAACACGCCGATAAATTTGGAACGTGTGACTCGCTCCATTACTTTCTGAAGTGTATTAGCATCCATTTTAAAAGTCAGTGATAACGCTCCTAAATCTATCTACTTCTATTAGGGCTTGCGATTCGAGATATACTAGTACACTAATAGGAGCGTCTATAGGCTTGGCGAATTCCAGCCGCACTGAGATGTTTCCGCTCTGCTGTGGGGTTAAATGGGTATTTACGCTAGCAGATAAGTCAGGTGTAATGTCAAACGGGTAAAGGTTAAATTGATCAATGAATTCTTCCTGCGTTACCCCGTTACCAAGCTCATCACAATCACCTGCAATATGGGTCAGATTACTATAGGCTCTGGCACAAAGAGGTAACACAGCGTCTGATGAATAGTCCGTACCCATTGTTCCACCCAAAGCAGTGCCATTAACGTATAGAGTTATGTTTTTAAGTCCGAAATTCTCGAATTTAAAGGCACTCTTTTTATATTTTCCATTCACCGAAGCATGGTCCTGCATGCCGATTAATATCCTTTTAGGAAGATTTCCCAGGGCAATGTTTCCTATCTGCTTCGATGCCAACCTGCAGGAACCGTATATAGTTTGATTTGCACTCTGTTAATAGGATATTTCACTGTAGCGTTTAGTAAATTTTTCTCAATTTCTAGTTGTTTTGGTGAACTTAATTTCACTCGCCGTACGCGGAGGTATGTGTCCATAATGTGAACCACAACGGGCTTTGCACCCTCCTCTTGATCAGCAGCCAGATTTAAGCAGATCTCGAGGACTCGTGCGGGTGAGCTTTATTTTCATATCCACCCCGTTGACAAGCAACTTCTTCTGGAAAGTGAAATCTGTGTGCAACCGTCCAAAACACTCGTATATTTTCTTTTTAGAATTTTTAAATTTGTCCTTTATACTATTTTCATCTTTAGTTTGATAATATCCCTCGGCACTTAAAAAGGTAGCCTTCGCTTCTTTGGAAAAGTTGAGGACATTTTCCAGATAGGCTCGTAGATGATAGTACCCCGTGCCTGCCGATATGTTGGTCTGATTTAAATATACGTCACACTCGTTGAATATGGAGTGCAGAAAGTTTGTTTCAGGGTATACAGCATATTTGTCATCGCAGACCGTTCCATCAGAATGGGCTATACGTAGCTTAGCGTACATGTGCACACAGCTTGGATCAAAAAGTAAGGACCTGAGCTGGGTATCACGAATTCTATAGGTGCACTCGGGGAACTAATTGTGTTTAAAGGGTTAATTGTAATAAAGTCATTGTGCTCAATAGAAACTTGGGTTGGAGGTAGCTCAAAAAGGGACAGCTCCGATTTATAGCATTGTGAACTGCATGGGTGGATGAAGCGTGCCATGGCGAAATAGTGACTCCTCTCTCGAAAGTGGTAAACAAACTATGATTCATGAGATCAATGTCCTTAGCTTATATCAGTCAAAAAAGTGGTCAACCCATAGGTTTCATTCGCTTACAGCAATTCTTTTTTGATAGCCTTTTACGTTTAATACCACGTGACCCCTTCTTCTTCCGGGCAGCCGCTTCTTCCCGCCACCACGCATTTTTCTCTTTGCATCTTTGATGATTTCGTCCCGTGTACGCTTTAAATGTTTTTTTAGAGCCTCTTTAGGTTTAGCCCCGGCCAATATGTCTTCTGCAGTGTTAATACCTGATTGTAGCGCTTTTCTTCCAAGGTATCTGGCACCCCTCTTCAGCAAAGGAACAGCCGTACGTAGTATGGATGAAAAAATGGACCCAAGTCCACTACCGCGCTGGTATCTCACCCCTCGATAGACGGTGAAAAGCTTTCTATCCATTATAACTCAGTGCGTCGAAAGTGTAGCTTCACTGTTAAGCTCCCGTTACCGAATGGGAAGTTTTCACCCTCAATCGTTCTTATATATATTGAGATATTGGTTATTAAATTAGTTGCGACATTCACATAATGGGGTCTGTCATATGTAATACTCAAACTCCTTCCTCTATGGTTGGGGATGTGAGCAATGCGCAGCAGGCGTGCCTGGGTATCCCCAACAAACTGGTGCTCCACTATATTACTGTAAATATAGCACATGTCTGGGGACCTTTCAGACAATTTCTCCATCTTCAATTGATACATTAATCTGGACAAGTCATGCTGTGTCTCGTGAAATGTGTCTCTTTGGAAGGCTGCGCTATATCGACCATTGGCTAGAATTTGGAACTTTCTATGGTCTTTAATACGTCTGTTAGTCTTTGATTTTAGGATTAGTGTATGTGCAGGGTTGTTTACGATTTCGTATACTAAATCATTCGTAAGGTTTGAGTTCTTAAACTTACGTTTAAGCCTCTCACAACATCCTCGGCCGAACCATATTGACCGGTCCTAGTCTTACTTCTGTACTGTAATACCGTGCAACCTTAGTCCGAGCGATACGCATAGTTTCATCCATAGCTACCCCAGCTTTTTCACACTCGTCAATGTCTCTAAGAATCGTAAAAAACGGGCTCTTTATGTTCAATATTTAAAAGATGGTGTCCAGCTGAATTTCGCATATCCCCACCTCATACGAATCACGACCCAATTCAATGTGCTTGTGGAGCTCTGTTACAAAGTTGGCTAGTGTGTTGTTAGGGTGTACAGACAGGGACGAGGAGGACGGGAGTGTGACGTAGAAATGGTTAGGAGCCATGTTGCATACTATTTAAGCTTCATTATTGCATCAGCTTTTATATAGGTGTTGAAGCTTTCTGGGTAGCCTAGCCATTTCACCAGGTACATTTTTCTCTTTCCTGAACCTTGCTTCCTAAAATTTCTCAATTTTAAACACATTTTTTTCTAAATTAAACGCAACTTTCTGCAATTCCTCGCGGTAAAAACCTCCTGAGATTTCTTCCCCATTCAAATCTTCAATGTAATACATCATTATCTCCCTTTAGGTCTCATAGCCCTAACTTTAAAAATCTCGCGTGTCCATCCTTGCTCAAAACCCTTTGCGAATTTATTCCCCGAACGCGAGGAAGCCGTTGTCTTGGCTGTTTTAAACCTTTTTCTCACAGGCTTATGAAGCGTATAAGCGTCCTGCTCCCTCAAAAATCTTTCAACATCTTTTTTTCCTACTCCGTAAACACTTCTGTAAGTCTATCTACGCCGCCGTAAGAGGATGGGTTAGAAACGTCATAATAGCGTTTAGTTAATACGTTAGCCATTTGCGTATTTTAGAGGCACGTGGGTAGGGTTGGTTTAACCTCTTCTTGCTCCTCTTCAAAGGTGTTACCGCCGGGGGTGACGGCGTCTTCAAATTGTGTCACATGCGTTGCATATTCCAAGTCTTTAACTGTTAGATTCCTATCAACGTTTTAGGGACATTTATTTGTTGTAGTCTTGCTTTAATATGCTTCCATCCTGATGGTGATGGCCATCCCACTTTTCTCACCAGATCATGGACAATGTCTACGATATTCGATCCCTGTACCTTGATCCTTCCACAAGAGCTCGCCTGTATCGGTCCATTGTAAGGTGGATCCTCATTCAATAGATTATAAAGACTTAAGCCTTTATCATCAATGTATGTGGGAGGTGCTTTTAATACATGTTCGATATGTTGTGTGGCTAATCTTTTTGGTTGGTCAGCTGTATCGTCGGGCTCAGATCCTAGGTCGCATGCCATCGTCCCCCGTGCTGTGCCTAATAACCACAGGAATCTCTGTAGGGCTCTTATAATTTTCGTACTCGTGAAGAAATTCTGCAGAGCTTCTTGGTATAAGATTCTTTTCTCATCAGGTGTTTTTTCACTGTTTAATAGGGCTAGCAATTCGCTTTCCATTCTTTTAAGTCTGCTTTTACGGGATCTAGATCCGTGTCTGGATTCTTTGCAGTGAAGCGTACACCTCGTGGGGAATCACTACCACTTTCTTCTTATATTAATCTAGTCAGTAAAGGACCCAAACTGAAAATAAGATGGGGAGAAATGACCCTCCTGTTTGTACAATAATTCGTTTTTTTTCTTCGCTACAGTTTGACTTTTACGAGCGAGTGCACGTTATTATGTTCTTGTAGCGGCGTAGGCGAGCCTTCTGATGGGTTTTCATTGATACATTGCAATTTATAACGTTAAGACAGATTTCACAGATGCATTTTAAAAAGTCGCGTCGATATTTTAATAAACATCTGCTGCATTGCCCGGGGAGTCGATGATAGATTTTTATTAATTCACGGTATTTCTTTAGTCTCTTTGTCATTCTGGAATATACACCGTTTCAGGCTCGTTGGAATATATTCGTTCGCAGAAGCACTCTAAACGTGTTTCGCGGATGAAGGTCGCAAAGCAAATATCCGTAACGCGTGCTTGTAGCTTCTTATAAACTTCCAAAAACTCTTACGCTGATTCGGGAACATTTTGATTGGCTAATACCCCAATTTGTGATACATCTCTACGTGCGCGAATAAGACTAGATATTGCGTATTTAACGACACATCGCGCATGTATCTATTTTTGAAAAATAGATTCTGATTGATGAAGAACACGCTTATGTTAGATGGTGGGAGAATACTGTAAATGTCTCGGCAAACGTTTTATCCATCTCCAACATGAGATCGTCAATTACAATGATTGTATGTTCATTTCCCTTTAACGAATTAACGTCATATACGCCTTTGTGGAACAAAATTTCATCTTGGTACTCGTTGAACACTGATTGATACGTCGAATAGCACCATATAACTTTATGCACAAATTTCGAGAACATCTCTCCCTTTTCTTTAATGATTTTAAGCATAAACACAGTTTTACCACATCCTGTAGGTCCAGATATAATACATGTGGATGGACTCGTGAATCTGAATTTTTCTACAGAGTCCATTTCTAAACACGTCACACTCCTAAGTGGGTCATTTACAAAATATTACAAATTTTGAGTGCTGTTCCTTATATTTTCTTCTCCCACAGAACCGTGAATGACGATGAGGTAGAGCACCCATCATTGACATTACGGATGACCTCGACGACAGTGTAGTTGTGATCTCCTCCCCTGCCAACGAACCTCACCAGCGATACCGGTAGCACGCCAAAGCGGAGGTATGAGAACCCCACGTCAGGTATAAAGCGCACGAAATACGCGCCTGTTGCAGCGGTAATAGATCCCCAACCCTCAACTCTTACGCAACAAGCCCCCAGCAGCACCTCCCGCTAATATATCCCCTTATTATCCGCCGCCCCCGTTCTGTTAAGTCTACAATAATAGAGCCCCAACCATCAACCTCCTACGCAACAGGCCCCCATCAGCACCTTCCGCTAATATACCCCTAATTCATCCGCCGCCCCCCCCGTTCTGTTGAGGATGAAATAACGCTCGAATTGGTGCGATCCGCAGCCCCCACCCCAGCCTTGACTAGAAATCGGTATAGAGTCAGGGTCGACCCTAGAGCCATGTATTGCAATGGAATTGAGCGCGGGCTACGCCGGTTGTACAGCTATTGTAGAGTTTGCTCTTCAGAATCGTGACGAGCGTGAAGTCAGGACGAGTCTGTCCTTTGGATTCGGGTCAGATGACGGTGATGTAGACGATTATTGGGTGATAGTGCCATTTAGACGTTTGGCGGCTGAAGATGTAGAATATATATTAGGACGTATAATGCAAGCCGCCCAAAGTAGTATAGCCTTCAATATGGACAACTTCACGTAAATATTGACCATGTATTCCGTGTTGCGGGTCATAGTGCCATACCGTATACTCTTACTTCAATTCTCCGACTATTTACCGAAAGCATATAAACGTCGATCGTGGTTGCGGCTTTATAGCAGTACTCTTAGCACGTATGTTTACTGTACAAAATACACGGACTCAAAAAATTTGGTTGCCTACGGTCGTGGAGCGTGCCCGTAAACTAGCTGTAGACTGTGAACTTGAATTTGACTGTAATATGGTCCTGAAGAGCTGAGAAGGGTAGAACAGGAAATGAATGTCCGCATAGTTGTATTTGGGTTGGATGATGTCGTAGGACTGTATGTTTTTAAAAGCTGTGTGAGAGATCGTACAAGACCCTACTTATTTTAGGATTGTCAGGGACAACGTATCTCCCCATCCGTAATATAAGGTGGCTTTACGCGAGTTATGACAAAAGTCGAAAATATGGGAGACATCATGATTTGTGTAAGGGGTGCCTCGAGTTTGCGGATGATATAGTGAGACATTGTAAAGAATGTCACATGGTATGTGAGCAGTGTAAAAGCACCAAATGTGAAAGCCGTGTAGTTGAAGCTGAGAAGAGAGACTGTGATTTGTGTAGACGCACATTTTTCAATAATAGCTGTTTGATTTCCATAAATCAATTGGCACGTGCAGGAAAATGAGAATCTGTGAATGTGGTATGTTTCACACAATGGATAATTGGGGAAAAATTTAAGCACAAGTGTGACGTAATTCACTGTCCTACATGCCAGGAGGAATATAAGGCGGATGGAGTAAAGCATGTATGTTATATGAAAGATGCTAAGCCTAAAATAACCCTTGTATAACTGTATACTACGATATAGAAACATATACGAACGCTGAAACCAAAGAGGGTAATTCCACATTTACTTGTGAGCCAGACCATCTGTGATGAGTGTATGGGTATCGAATGTGACGAGTGCCCCAAATGTGGTAAACGGACAAACGTTTTTAAACGAATGTCAGCGATAGTCCTGTGAAACTATTTGTGTCCTATATTGTCAAGTTAGCCGACAAGTTCAAAAAAATGACTGTGTATATTCTCGCCCATAACGGGGTAAAGTTTGACACGCAGTTCCTTTATAAGGAGTTGCTTGAACACGAATCCTCTGAGATATTTACAGGTGATCCATTGAATGTACAATTTAAAGATACTTTATTATTCGCACCTTGTAAATTAGCAAAGCTACCCAAGGTGATGGGAGTAGCAGCTGAAGTTTCCAAAGGATACTTCCCTTACACTTTCCTCACCAGCGAGACTTTAAACTACGTAGGCCCACCACCCCCCAAACATTATTTTGACTGTATGGATGAACGTGAAGACTTTGATCGATACTACGACAGTTTTAATGAAAGTAACCCTTATAATATAGCTGATGAATGTGAGCGTTATTGCGTGAATGATGTGCGCGTGCTTAGAGTATGTTTCCAGGCCTTTAGAAGGATGTACATAGCCCGTTTCAAATGCGATCCACTGCAAGTCGCAACCACCATCGCATCATTATGTTTTACGGTGTTCAAGAATAACTTCATGCCTAAAGACACCTTAGCCATTATTCACCGAAACAATCCCCGCAGTTACGGGCACAAGGCTATTTACTGGCTCATACACCTACAGCAACAGACAGGTGTATACATAAAGCACGCCCGCAACACGGGTGAAGTACCCATTAAGATTAATGGACGTGTTTTTTGGGTTGATGGGTTAAGTGAAAACCGTGTCACTGGTGTGAAGACTGTGTACTCCTTTAACGGTTGCTGGTGGCATGGATGCCCCCGTCCTGAGTGCGGAATCACCGGAGATATCCACGGTAGGTCTCCTGCCGACTGTCTTGCATCGACCCGCACCCGCGATCAACTTATAGGATCACAGTTCACTCACAAAGTCTTGTGGGAGCATGAATATGATGCACGGATGGAGACAGACGAGGTGTACCGTGAGGAAATAAACACGATCAAGCGTTCAATGGTGCTGGATCCTCTCAAATGTGGTGATAGCTTGTTTGGAGGACGTACAAATCCTTTCAGACTATACTTTCCACCTACGGAGGGCGTGAAGCTCCATTACTACGATTTCTGTTCTTTATACCCATACGTGATGAAGAGCAATCCGTACCCCGTGGGCGCTCCTGATAAACTGTGGACCTAGCTACCCTCCATCAATGATTTTCAAAAAATTTGAATGATCGTTACTTTGGGCTCTCTTTCGTAGACGTACTCCCCCCACGCAATTTATGGATGCCGATCTTACCTGTCGTTATCGACGACAAGCTCATGTTTCCCCTGTGCGTGAAGTGCGCGGAAGAGGATAACGGCGATTGTAACCATATACCCTACCAGCGTAAGATCAGAGGCGTATATACAAGTCCTGAGCTGGCCCTAGCCGTACGCCATGGTTATAGAATACTGAAGATACATGAGGTGTGGAGGTTTCAGAAGCTACCCAACCTTTTCACACCATATATAAACGCCTTTTTGAAGGATAAGGTTGAGGTATCAGGGTATCCGCGAGGAGTTGATACCGAAGATGAAAAGTCTGCCTATATTCAACGTTACCGCGACCGCGAAGGTATACAACTTGATCGTGTCGAAATTGTAAAGAATCCTGGCAAGCACTTTAGTGCAAAGTTGTGTCTAAACAGTCTATGGGGAAAATTTGCGCAGAATACCGGCAGAGGGAGCATTCATTTGGCACAAAGTTATAGCGATGTCTGGGATTATGCCAATGCTCCAGATAAAGAGGTCATGGAGATCGTGAATGTAGGTAATACTTACATAATAAAGTACAACAACACTGAATTTGCCACAGATACCTCAAGGGTTACAAACATACCTGTGGCCAGCTTCACAACAGCCTACGCCCGTATAAAACTTTGGGGTCTATTGCATTCTCTTGGGCGGAGAGTATTGTATGCCGATACAGATAGCGTGATATTCACAGAGAGGGAGGGTGAATACATGCCCGCTATTGGGGAGTTCCTCGGCGAGCTCACTGATGAGATCACGAGTATGGGGAGAACGCTTACGCCGACTCTTTTGTCTCAACAGGACCTAAGACTTATGGGGTACGGGTCAGGGTGGGGGAGGAAATGAAATATATCGTGAAGGCAAAGGGTATTACGCTCAACCATGCGAATCGGCGGGTTGTTAACTTTGAATCGTTGAAGGATCTAGTATGTTTGGACGATGATGAGGGCGAACAACCTTCCCAACTAATTGTAGGCACCCACAATTTTCGGGCGCAGAAGCTGGGGGGCGTGAAGGAACTTAGGGGTACGAAGGTGTGCCGTAACACCTATAGGAAACGTTACCAGTTACCTGGTACCTATGATACCGTACCATTTGGATACCATAACGTATGATGCTTCTATTGTTAACTCACACGTATTTGTCTTGTATATAATCGTATCTATTGATTTATTACACGTATTTGTAAATATATATATATAACTTGAATATCTCGTTTATTAAATCGTATTTGTAAAGTATCTATTGATTTATTACACGTATTTGTAAATATATATAAACTTGAATATCTCGTTTATTAAATCGTATTTGTAAATATATATATAACTTGAATATCTCGTTTATTAAATAAATCATGTTTCAATTAGCGTTTCACTTTCTCCTTTGTGTGTGTGTGTGTGTGTGTGCAGGTGAAAGTTCTAAGCTCCGCCCACTGTAAGACCGTGAGTCATGCTACTATCTGGGAGTCCCTGCATGGTCAGTCGACTGCAGTAAGCCCGAGAGATCAGACGTGTATTCAGATCAGACGTGTATTCAAATGGCTACCTTTAATATTGCTTGTACAACGTTTATGAAATGGTATTCAGCAAAGTGTCAGGATGTGGTGGATACCGAAAAACTTCCTATTCCTCCCTCCTATACCTCTTTTAAAAACACATTGGATTGTGCGAAGTTCCAAGATGTACAAATACTCTACGGATGTTCTGGTGAGATCGTTGAAGGCTTTCGTTGCACAGACGATGTGCTGAAGTATACTGCAGAGCTAAACTTTATAAAGTCTCACATACACCGTGAAGTAAAAGAAACAACGCGTGCAGAAGAGAAGCAGCAGGTATGGATAATGAGCCTTGCGGATGGGTGGTGTGACAAGCGGTATTACGTCATGCTACACCATGTCGATTACTCATACCCTACGACTGAAAATGTGAATCTCGTGATCATGGACAATCTTAAGTATTTTTATCACTATATTAACGTATATCATGATGAGGTTCGTAGTGAGGTTGTGGCTAGTGCCCTGCGTGAGTTTTTAACAGACTTTAGAGACGAGTATCGTTTGATGGGCAGAAAGGAAAAATATGAGCATATGTTCCTCTCAAATAGTGCGCCGGAGTGTGGAGATGTTTAGTAAAACATAAATGTTCCTAGTTCTTATCCTGAGGTAAAATGTCTGGTGCGTAGGCTGGTAGTGATGAAATTAATTTTTGTACCGGAAAAAACAAATATGTACAACAATTCGGTACGACTCGCGGATCATACGAACAAGCCCATTCACGTATCATCGAGTCAGCCGCCCGTCGAACCGTTCCTGCCTACCTGCGTGCCTCACACGGCTCATAGTTACCTCAGAGCTTGAACCGAGTAGACGTGCGCTCCTCGAATACGATGGAACTTCCTTTGAGCAGCATTCTCAACGCCTCGTACGATGTGTCCGTGACGAAATCGTTGCGCGTGTTCAGGCGTAATTCCGGTACCATTAGCTATGTACTGGAAACGGAGTGTAGACAAACAAACAAACGGGTTTATTTAAGTGTCGAGGAGATGAATAGAATCTTCGTGATAGTTGAGAAGTGGAGTGAAGATCGTTATAAAATACCTGCTAACGTAGGTACAAGAAGAGAGCAGATTAGTGACGCACCCTCATACGCCGTTGTATGTACGTTGTGTATAAATAACGATCGGCCGTGCATTGATATACGGCTGATGTGGGAGAATGCTTCTGATAATAACGCTCTTGTTCCTACGCGAAACCATTTCATCCTCGACAGAATGTTTGAAATCGTCGGATTCCGCAAGCTGAAACCTATATTAGACGCGCGTGTTACGGACATGCTTTATTTTGATACAGTACTTGAATACGCCTACACCGCTCTGCTCGATGGGTTTACCGAGTGTAGGGCTGGTGAGAATGGTCTAGTGCTGGATGTTTATTTAAAAAGTTTAGACTCTTTGAAATACCATGAACTTTGGTACAAAGCAATTGATCGGTACAAGGCTGAGCTCACCTACACCGTTCACCCTGAAGAACTATTTCTTTATATAACGCGCAGTTGTCGTAACGATTTAGAAGATTATTTCAATTGCCGCTATGTTGAATGAGTTCACGATTGAAAAGCTCGAGTCGGTAGAAATAAACCCTCGATTGGAAAAGCGTGCTTATAAACTTGTGTTTAATAATGTAGCTAACGATGAACTCTTTGTGCGTGCTTTTGATTGTATTCTAGACGTATTTAAAGATGACTACCAACCGGTTGTAAAGTGGGAACAAAAATAGTACTGAACGATATGAAAGCCCTTCATATCGAATACAGGTTTCCCTATACTTTAAGCGGTGAAATATTATTAAGCCGCATATACTGCGTAATGCAGAGCAATAATGATGTAATTGTAAACTCGATTAAGACCGAGTTTAGTATTTTGAAAAAAAGTGAAATGTATTTATATATTTTGCTTGATATTTCTCCTGTACTGTTATGATTATATGCATATTTCCATTATTGAAATGTATTTATATTTTGCGTGATATTTCCCCTGTACTGTTATGATTATATGCATATTTCTATTATTATTGAAATGTATATTTATTTCTATTTGAAATGTATATTTATTTTATATATATCACCATAATTGTGTGTATATATTTCCTGTACTGTTATGATTATATGCATATTCCTCAATTATTATTGAAATGTATATTTATTTTCTATATATTTATAATAAACAGAATGATGCAATGTTGTTTTACTTAATTATATCATGTTACGGCTTCTAAACCTACTACCGGTATTCTAAACCAACTTTTAAGAAATATAATAATGTATACAATGGTATCGCTAAAAAGTGGTATCTGGCAACTCAAGCCATTTACGCCTTCTAAGCCAACTGGCTGATTAGGAGTCTATAATAGTGTATACAATGGTATCGCTAAAAAGTGGTATCTGTCAACTCAAGCCATTTACGCCTTCTAAGCCAACTGGCTGATTAGGAGTCTATAATAATGTATACAATGGTATCGCTAAAAAGTGGTATCTGGCAACTCAAGCCATTTACGCCTTCTAAGCCAACTGTGATTAGGAGTCTATAATAATGTATACAATGGTATCGCTAAAAAGTGGTATCTGGCAACTCAGTCTTCGATTAGAATTAAATGAATACATGGCGCTATCTGGCAACTCAAGCCATTTACGCCTTCTAAGCCAGCTGGCTGATTAGGAGCCTATAAAACACGCCTACTCGGCTGAAGTCTTAATATGCACTTGGCTCCTGCCAGGTGAACACCTCTCCTCCTTTCTCTCCTCCTTCTTTCTCTTGGGGGATAACGCCGCCTCCAAGTTTTCCTTGTTGAACCTGCAGCATCCCCCCTTTGGGGGAATTTTTTTCTTTTTTTGCAACACCCCCCACCCACTTTGCAACAAACCCCCACCCCTTTGCAACATTACGTAATCACTTGCAACATTCTTGCACTCTCCCCTTTTGCGGCTATACTATTAGTATGAATAAAGAACAGAGAAAAACAGAAGAAACGAAGAAAAGCGATGTAGAAATAAATCAAATACCGTCACATAACCAACGAGGTCGAGGCAACAGATAGTATAAAGGTAACGAAGGACATTAGCACAAATGGTACAAATAGGAAAAAAACAAGCGGGCAATCAAAAAAACAGAGTGAAGCTGTTTCTCAATAAGGAGCTGATAACACAATCAAAAACAAAGACCCCGAGTAAAAATGGGGAAGGAGTTATATGCAGATATTATGTAAAAGATAATTGCAGGTAAAGAGAGGACAATGTATATATGAACATGCCCCAATATGCAATTTCTTCTACAATAATAGTCATTGTAAATTCGGAGACAGATGCAGATGCATTCTTTGAAGAGAAATTGCAAGGAGATTGTATAACAGATTTTATTTTATCCCAGAAGATGTATCGCGAGCTATAAGACAAATGAAATCACATCATTCAGCTGCAGGTCCGGACAAATGGAACGCATTATTGATTAAAAACTGTAAAATTGAAATAGCTACACACTTACACTGGATATGGAGAAGACTCCTGACACTGGGGAAATACCAAGCATCTTGAAATGAGCAAACATTGTTCCTATATATAAAGGAGAGGATAAATCTCAAGCAAAGAACTATAGACCAGTGTCAGTGACGTCCCACCTCACCAAAGAATTTGAAAGAATAGTTAGAGAGAAAATCTATGATTTCTTGGAGACACTGGAAAGATTCAACGAAAATCAGCACGGATTCCGATCAGGAAGATCATGCCCATCACAACTTATAGAGCACTATAACAATATCTTAGATGTAGTGGAAGGCAATGAAAACTACGATACACGGATTTTGCTGAAGCTTTCGACAAATGTGATCATGGTACTATAATAGCACAAAATGAAACATATGCAGGCGCGGATCCAGGGGGGGGGGTCGAGGGGGTCCGGACCCCCCCCCCCCCCCTGCTCACGGTGACCAACGATTTTTCGATTGCGTTTGTTTGCTCCTATATATGAAAAATAAGACCTGAAGACTTAAAATGGCTTAAGGTACATGTATCCCGGTTGCCACAAAATTAATTTCCTTAAAAAGGATAAAGAAAAAAAGTTTATGTCCGATCCTGAGACATTTCAGACCTGGCCTGGGTGTGTGAACAAGCAGGATTTTGATAACGGGAATATACTTCAAATCCATCTAAAGCTATCTTCAAATATGAAAATTTCCTACCGAGGGGGGGACACCCCCCCTCGCGCTCGCTTCGCTCGCGCGTCCTCGGCCGAAGGCCGAGGACATATCAGTAACGAGCCCCACCAAGACTGGACCCTCCTCTGCTTAAATTCCTGGATCCGCCCCTGATATGGGAATAACAAACATCTTTCCAGAAAGTACAGATTTAGTTTACATAGTTTTTCCCAGTAGATGAGTTCTTTGCAGCCATCAATCTTAACTGTGAAATGTCTCAGAGTTTGTTCTAGTTTATTAGTTTCTTCCTTTTTACAGTATATGGAGACGTCAAGACTCAGCAGTATTCAAGTTTTGGTATAGTCACTGTTTTCAGCAGGGGGAATCATTAGTCTTGTCCCTTCTTTTGAACGTTCTTTGTACCTGTCCCACGACTCTTTTTGCTTTGTTTATCACTATCTGATTTTGTGTATCGAATTTCGCATCATAAGTTATTATAACCTCCAAATCTATCGCTATCGTGCTTCTCTGAATTTCCTGTCTCTCCGGGGCATAATATACTGTCTGTTTAAGTTCTTCATTTCTACTATATCTCAAGAGCTGAAATTTCTCGGTGTTCAATGTCATGTTGTTGTCTTCTGACCATTTGTATATTTTGTTTGTGTCCCTCTGCAAGGCCTCCACCTCTTTTGCATCGCTGATTTTTCTGCTGATCGTTGTATCGTCTGTAAAGGATGTTACTATACTGTTGCTGTTGACTTCACTGTCTATGTTTGTTAGCATGATAATGAACAGGAGTGGGACATGATAATGAACAGGAGTGATACTAAGCTTCGTACTTCCGATTCTGATGATATTATACCTTGAATTTTAACAACCTGTAGACGTTCTCTGAGGAAATTGTAGATCCATTTTCCCACTTTAGAAGAGAGAGGTACACCATAATCTACATATGGAAAATGATCGAAAAACTGGTACCAAACATCAAACTAAACCCAATTACTATCCAAATAGCGGTGGAAAATAGGAAAGGCAGAACGTGTAGTGTTTCCAAATTAAAGGCCCGACAAGGGACTTCTTCAATACTGAAGGAAAATAGTTTGGTTGTCAGGGGGCTAAGACTTTTTAACCAGCTTCCAAAGCACATCGGGAACGTTACAGGGGTTAAAGTTGAAGTTTTCAAAAGAAGGCTAGATGCCTGGCTCAGAACGGTACAAGCTAAGTCGGGTGTACCTGGCTATGTACGGTGGAGAACGCCAGAGAGCAATTCGCTCCTCCACCAAGCCAGGCCTATAGGCGGGGTCACCAGCTTGACCTTCGTGTGAAGAGAGACCAACGCACGGAACTGCAACGAGGTTAACAAGGTGTATATATGATGCAAACCCACAAGAAAAAGAAAAATGATTCCAAGGCTTTCGTGTATAGTATTCAACAATACACTTCGTCAGGAATGAAGAGAAAAGGCAAGATAACAAAATATATATGTCTATGTACATTGAAGGGCAAAAAATATTTTAACAAGATATTGTTAGTTTTATATGTTCCCGAACAGTTATTGAAATTATTCTTAAAATGGATGAATGCACATTCTAGAATATTCCTTTCAGTTATACAGTATCTTTGTTTCTAACGAGAACTTCAGAACCCTCCCACTTAATACCACTGCTGTGCCCGCTAACTCCCTAAAGTTAGCGCCGCTAATGCTAACGCTAACTACCATAAAAATTTAGCTAACGCTAACGCTAAGCATTTCGACAGTTAGTGCCGCTAACTCTAACGCTAATTTTTTCTGAAACCACCCCAATTTATATATGTTCTGCCTTCCGTAATTTACTTAGCACACACATATATTAGCACATACCTTGATATAATTGGTTGCTAAGGTACAAAAATGTGACGTTATAGTTGTTAGAAAATCTGGAAGAGGAAGAGCCATTGTTGTCCCAAGGCGATATGATGACTAAGCTGATTGATGCAGCATTGCTTGTATATATTAAGTTAAGGTGTATATATATCCATCTCATAATTGTAAGGTTAGTGAAAAATTCACTTAATTTAGAGCTAGTATTTTTGAGCTCTTGTGGTATCATTGTTTGGGCACTCTTGTGGCATCATTTTTTGGGGGCACTGCGCGTCCTTCCTACTCGTTTGTTGAATGCGGCACTTACAGGGCGTGGTCTTATAGAAAGCTCTCTTGCAATTCAGTTTGGTTGTTTAGATACAAGATTGTCGCATCGTGCAATGGTGCAGGTTGTGTTGTTGTTGGAAGGTTTAGAAAGAAGACCATAAATAGTGCCCCTTTTGTTTTTTATCTTAATTTTATGCAACTGAGGCCTAAGGCCCACATCGAGTCAGCAACCCTGAGGTAGGACCTAATAGGACCTCCAAGTCCGTAAGTTTTTAGTCTAGCTTAACTTGGGCTGTAGGTTAAACTGGCCTTTCAGAGCTTGGCCGTTCACGGCTCAGCTGGGATTCTGAACCCAATAAAATGAAAAATAACATGGTCCTTCGAAACTGGATTCTAGCCCAAGACTGAGTCAGTGACTATTTTTCGGCAAAGTTCTGATTGTGCAAATTGTGGCCCAAGTTAGACCTGGACGGGTTGAGCATAATTGAGTTAAGGTCCCAGGGTAGAAAGTTTGGTCGCCCAATTGCGAAACTTGGCCGCTCGTCTTTCGTTGTTTTAGGCCTACATTTTTACCGGTTTGATTAATTTTGGTTTATTATTCGTAGGCGAAGGTTGCAGACTTCGGTGCGCCAGTTACTTGGGTAAATTTGGTATTCCATACTGGTGGTTGGTCAGTACCCCACCCAGCAATTCAGTTTATTTGAAAAAAGCAAAATTTGCGTTTGATCAGTTTGGTTAAGTATTTTTGCCAATTCAGCTTATTTGGCATTGAGCCCAATTGTTGTTTGCATTGAAGATGAGTGCAGCTGAATTGAACAAGTTTAAAAAAAGGAGAAGCGCCTACAAAGGTCTAATTACAAAGGTCATTGCCACTATAGATTCTGCCATAGAGCAAGAGGATTTAAGCTTAGTGACTGCGCAGCTTTCCATATTAGAAACTAAAAAGGTTGCTCTAAGTGAAGTAAATGTTAAAATTGAGGCTCTTATAGAAGAGGATGACATAGAAAATAACATAATTTACTTTGAAGAGATTATTGATGATATAATTAAAGTATGCCACCGAGCAAAAGAGTTTAGCAGCTCAGTACAGTTAGAGACCAGGTCTAATAATGAAACACAACCCTCAACAAATGGTGTTTGTGAAGTTAAGGTTAACAGATCTGCAGTTCAATTACCGAGGCTTGTACTCAAAACATTTTCTGAGAGTATTCAGGAATGGCAAGGATGGGCAGACAGTTTTCAATCAGCAGTTCATTCTAGTCAAGTGTTAAGTGCTGTGGAGAAGTTTAATTATTTGCAGTCCCTCTTGGAAGGGGAGGCAGCAAAGACAATAGCAGGATTAGCATTAACAGAGGCTAATTATAATGTGGCTTGGGTTATATTAAAGAAACGGTTTGGTAAGCCAGAGATCTTAATTAAAAGCCACCTCCGTGAACTTTTAGCTATACCTCCTGTTAATAATCCCAATAGTGTCAAGGAGTTACGGCAGTTATATGATGAATTTGAAGTTAGAACTAGGTCCCTGGACAACTTGGGTGTAGGAATGGAAAGGTATGGTATAATGTTGGTTACTATACTGGAGTCTAAATTGCCTAGCTCAATTTTGCTTGAATTAAGTAGGGGACACTCTACAGAACATGTGTACATCCCCCTTCAGCAGATGTTAAGTCTTTTAGGCACAGAATTAGCAAGACGAGAGGGAATTGAGTTTGCACAGTGGGATGTTAAACAAGGGGACAAAGGCAGGCACAGCACCAAGGATTCTACAAAAAGGAATAGCCCAGGTATAGTGTCAGCTCTACATGCATCCTCTGAGAATAAATTAAAGGGAATCAAGGAATGCATATTTTGCGAAGGCAACCACAAGTCATATAAATGTGAGGTGGCTGAGGCTTTACCTTTTGAGGAGAGAAAGGACAGGGTAACTAAGTCCACAGCATGTTTTAAATGTTTTTTGAAAGGTCACAGAGCAAGGTTTTGTAAGTTTAAAATTTTGTGCAAAAAATGTCATGGCAGGCATCAGCCATTATTGCGCGAAAACACTCCTAGTAGGCCTACCCCAGAAGTAGAGACATCAGTGGCACATGCTACTGCTATGAAAGAGAGTAAAAGTAAAGGGGGATTATTGCAAACAGCTGCAGCCTTATTAATTGGGAATGATGGAGAAGCTACTGTAAGAGTGTTGTTTGATAGTGGTAACCAGTGTAGTTTTATTAAGACCAGAATTTCCAGAAAAATGAAGTTTAAAGAACTTAAGAGGGAAAATTTAAGAATTTCTGGGTTTGGGGGTTCCGCTCAAAACCGAACCAAAGTTAAGAAGGTAGAAGTTCTGGTTAAGGGGTTGTTACCACAAAGTCCCACTATCAAGGTTCAAGCTGTAGAGATTGAGGAACTTTGTGCTCCAGTCACTACTTGTTTAGATATGGCATGTGTCCAAGAATTGCAAGTTAAAGGAATTAATTTGGGCAATAATAAGTTTGAAGGAACAGAAGATATTAGTCTTTTGATTGGAGCTGACTATTACTGGGACTTCATCACTGGCAGAGCTGGGCAATAAATACATTGAATGTATTTAAATACTAAATACTAAATACATGGGAGAAATGTATTTAAATACTAAATACTAAATACATTTTACGAATGTATTTAGATACTAAATACAAAATACATCAATTGTATTTAAATACATTTGTAAATACATTTTAAATACATACAAATTTTAACATATGCATTCACTAATTCATGAGTAACAACAATATAAAATGCTTGATAAAGGATAAAGAAATAGTACAATCTAATTTCTGATTATATTTCCCTTTTTAGAACAAAACAAAAACAAGAACTTAGAACTTACGATGTTCAACCAGTGACATATTATACTCATTATATCATTGCAAAATGAGTAACAATTAATGAGTAGATGAGACATAACGTAAACATAAGACGTAAACATAAACATAAGGCACCTTGCGAATTCTCTTTTATTTCACGGTTGCTGGGGATCAAAACCAATCTTTCAAAAGTTTTGTCTGAAAGAGAGTTTCTTTTGGGAGTCAAAGTGATTTCCCGCGAATGAGAATATTTGCTCTACCGGTGCCGAAGATGGTAATGTCGTGTTATAGTGGAGGAACAGATCAACGATTTTAAAAGCTTTTTCATCAATGAATTTTCCATCGCAAATTGGATTGATTGCAACGAGTAGTTACACAGGCCCACTTAAGGCAGAGCCATTTTGTACGATTATTCGGTCAATTTCAAGATATTTTTTGATGTCTAAGAAAACACTTACCTTCAGATGAGTGTACAGATTCGTTGTAGCATTGCTTGCAGCAGAGACTTCGTGTTTACACAGCAAGCAGGTGCCCTTACCTTATTACCGTCTTTAGATTTAATTTTAAAGTATTTTCCATCAAACAGAGGGTGCACTAAATTGTTATCTGCAGATATATCACTGTTTGATTCACCAGATTTGCTTGTTGAAGCCATGACACGCACACGATAAAGAAATCAACCGCTTTCGACTAAGAGTGGCACACAACTGATTGAACTGACACGTTGAAACATGAACCATGCTGTACTACACTGTCGACGCGTCGTACTGTGCTAGTACAGAACGTGTATTAAACCAGTAAAAGTATTTACATTTTTATATTTTGAGTATTTAAATACATTGTATTTAAATACTCATTAAAGTATTTAAATACTATATTTAAATACATGAAAAACAATGTATTTATAAATACAGTTCTAAATACACAAATGTATTTAAATACGTATTTAAATACAAATGTATTTAAATACTGCCCAGCTCTGATCACTGGTAATATTGTCCGCACATCTCGAGGCCCGGTAGCTATTGAAAGTAAGCTAGGCTGGATGCTACATGGTAGCTATTGCAATGAAATGGAAGTTAAGGCTCTTTTTGTTAAGATTGAGGAGAACAGCATGGTTTGGAAAGGCATTTGAAAGCGTTTTGGGAACTTGAATCCATTGGCATAAAGGACAAACAGGCAAGTACAGTGAACAGTGATGTTTTAGAGCAATTTGAAAAAGAGATTGGGTTTAGAGATGGTTGCTATGAAGTTGGCCTCCCTTAGAAGGATTCTTGCAAACCCGGTTCAAACCTTCAGCTAGCTAATCGGAGGTTGGAGACTTCATTGTACAGGCTAAGAAAAATGAGTTGTTAATTAAATACAATGAGGCCATCCTAAGCTATTTAAGGGAGGGCTATGCTGAAAGGGTGCAAGGTGAGCTGGTGAGCCAAGGGCACATTATCTGCCACACCATGCAGTGGTACGGCAAGACAAAACTACCACCAAACTGAGGGTAGTTTTTGATGGCTCAGCCAAGGACAAAGGTGGTGTGTCCTTGAATGACTGTTTGGATGCTGGGCCAAATTTAAATGCAGATTTATTTTCCTTGTTACTGAGATTCAGGTTTGGTACAGTAGCATTGACTGCAGATGTGAAGCAAGCCTTTTTGCGGATAAAGTTAAAACCAGAGGACAGAGATGCAGTAAGGTATCTGTGGGTGGATACGAAAGACTTGTTGGAAAATGAATCTAAGGTTCAAGCATATAGAATGAAGTCAGTGTTGTTTGGCCTCAGCTCTAGTCCATTTCTGTTGGCAGCTACTATGCAGTACCATTTTAAGAAATATACTGAAGTCTATCCTAACACTATTGAACACATATGGAAAAAATTTTATGTTGATGATTTGCTGTGTTCCATGGATAATACAGAAATGGCTAAACAGATATTCATGGAGGCTAGAACTATAATGAGGGAGGCTGGCATGGAGCTTAGAAAATGGCAGACCAATCATTCTCAATTACAAGAGTTTATGAGTCAGTCCTGTGTAGTACCTGATGCAGCAGAAAGTATTGAAGATTCTGGTATTAAGGAGTTGTGGGCAATAGACGCAAAAGTGCTAGGCATTGTTTGGCAGCAAGGAGAGGATTCGTTTACCTTCAATGGGAAATCTTTAGTAGAGCTGCCTGAGAATGAAACAAGGTGGACAAAACGTACAGCTCTTAGTTTGGCTTCAAAGGTCTTTGATCCTCTTGGATTCCCGGCTCCATTTGTGATAAAGTAAAAAATTTGGTTTCAGAGCCTCTGGGAAATTGGACTTGGTTGGGACCAAGAGTTACCTGATCATACGGTGGTAAGGTGGAAATATTGGTTCAAAGAATTGGCACATCTTCGAGACATTGAATTCCCAAGATGGTACTTTGGAGAGTTGAACAATAGTCCAGACAATTTGGAGCTGCACATCTTTTGTGATGCAAGTGAGGAAGCCTATGCAACTTGTATTTATATAAGAGGCACATTGCAAGAGGAAGTAAGTTGCAGGTTGGTTGCTGCAAAGAGCAGAGTAGCACCTTTGAAAAGGCTTTCTGTTCCATGGTTGGAATTGATGGGTGCAGTTATTGCTAGTCGGCTTGCAGTTACAGTGCAAAAGTCTTTGGCACTCTATGAAATTCCAAGCTATTATTGGACAGACTCCACTATAGTTTGGTACTGGTTAAGAGGCCAGGCAAGGAAATGGAAACCATTTGTTGCCAATAGGGTGGAGGAAATTCAAGCGTACACAGATCCAAAGCAATGGAAGCATTGTCCAGGCACCCAAAGCCCCGGTGATTTACCAACACGAGGAATTTCAGTGAAAGATCTTGCATCAAGTTTGTGGTGGAATGGGCCAGAGTGGCTAAAACTTGGGAGTGAAAACTGGCCTTCTAATCAGCCTATTGTAGGAGAATGCCAGGCCGAAGAAGCATGGGTGAGTGAGCTGAGAAAATGCACTGTGAACAGTTGTCAAGTTATGCAGCAGGACCCCATATTGAGGCTTGAGGACATTAGCAGTCTGAAAAGGTTGTTAAGAGTGACAGCATGGGTATATAGAGTTACCAACAACATTAAGGGAGAAACAAGAAGGGAAGGAATTCTGAACAGTAAGGAGATTCAGCAAGCCAAGCAATACTGGGTGGTATATGTGCAGAAGGAAAAATTTGGTGAAGAGAGGGAATTGCTCACCAGCCGTCCATTACAGGTTCTACCAACACATTCTGCTCTCAAGGGTTTGGGTGTGTTTTTGGATCAGGATTTATTGAGAGTAGGAGGTAGACTACAGTTTTATGGTCTTCCAGAGGAGAAAAACATCCAATTTTGCTACCTTCAGGGGGCACTTTGTGGACCTTTTGATCCTTGTTACTCATCATAAGTTGTTACATGCTAGAGTTAGAGAAGTGATAATAGAGATTAGACAACAGTTTTGGATTCCCAAAATTAGACAAGTAGTAAAAAAGGTCTTGCATAAATGTGTGGTTTGCAAGCGTTGGAGTGCAAAGCCTTATGAAAAGGTGGCTCCACTTCCAAGAGAACGTTGTGTCTATAGTGCCCCATTTGATGTAGTGGGAGTAGACTTCGCAGGTCCAGTCTATGTGTATGAGCAAGGGGAGTCTAACAAAGGTTATATATGTCTTTTCACATATCATATCGGATAATGCAAAAACCTTCATAAAGGCTGCAAAGGAACTCCAAGAAGTTTGGTCCTTGCTAAAAGAGGAAGGATTCCAATCCTACTTTTCGCACCAAGGGGTACAGTGGGAGTTTATTGTTGAGAGAGCACCATGGTGGGTAGGATTTGGGAAAGGCTAGTATGAAGTGTAAAGTGTCCATTAAAGAAACTTAGCTAATGCTCATTTGAGCAAAGAAGAATTCTGCATTGTTTTATGTGAAGTAGAAGCAATGGTGAACAGTAGGCCTATCACTTTTGTTTATAACAGTATGCAGGATGCAGAGCCATAGACACCAAATCATTTTGTTTGTGATAAACGATTAACATCAAGCCCCAGTTTGCCAGAAGACTTGCAGCCTATCCAGAGCACTCAAGGAGAGTTAACCAGACGGTTCAGGTACCTTGAAGAGCTACAAGATCAGTTATGAAAGAGGTGGCAGATGGAATACTTGCCAGAACTCAATTATTACCCATCAGGCAATGTAAAGGGCTCCAGTGCAAATTGTATCAAGGTGGGAGGTGGTAATGATTAGGAATGAAAGACCAAGGCAATGCTGGAAGCTTGGCATAATTGAAGAATTGTTTGTTGGCAAAGACAATTTAGTTAGGTCTGCACTAGTAAAGACTTCAGGAAGAAGATTAAAGAGACCTATACAAAAACTCTATGCTTTAGAAATCGGCAAAAACACGGATAGTCACGATGAAACATTTGAGTTACAACCTCATGGAGAAGGCTTGGCTAACCTTGCAGAAGGTAATGACAACAATGCCTCTTCGGTGGGGAGTGTTAGAAAATCTAGAAGAGGAAGAACCATTGTTGTCCCAAGGCGATATGATGACTAAGCTGATTGATGCAGCATTGCTTGTATATATTAAGTTAAGATGTGTGTGTATATATATATATATATATATATATATATACATCTCATAATTGTAAGGTTAGTGAAAAATTCACTTAATTTAGAGCTAGCATTTTTGGGCTCTTGTGGCATCATTGTTTGGGGCGCTGCGCGTCTTTTCTACTCGTTTGTGGAATGCCGTACTTACAGGGTGTGGTCGTATAGAGAGCTCTCTTGCAATTTAGTTTGGTTGTTTAGATACAAGATTGTTGCATCGTGCAATAGTGCAGGTTTTGTTGTTGCAAGGTTTAGAAAGAAGACCGTAAATAGTGCCCCTTTTGTTTTTTATCTTAAATTCATGCAACTGAGGCCTAAGGTAGGCCCACATCGAGTCAGCAACCCTGAGGTAGGACCTAATAGGACCTCCAAGTCCGTAAGTTTTTAATTCTAGCTTAACTTGGGCTGTAGGTTGAACTGGCCCTTCAGAGCTTGGCCGTTCACGGCTCAGCTGGGATTTTGAACCCAATAAAAAAAATAATAATAATAATAACAATTCTTAAATAATTAAAATTGTTCCCCTCTTGTTGTTACAGTCAAATCTTCATCTGCAGATATTGAATTGCGCACTCTTCTTATTGTGCGTGCAAGAGATTCTTTTTTGGGTAATGTTCCACATACATCGACAGGAATGTCATTTGTGCACTTATTAATTATCGTGGATGTTATTTCTTCAGAACGTTTTGCACTTTCTTTCATTGTTTCTTTTACTTTAAGAGCATCAATGTGGACCATCTCAGGCGGATGGCAATGATTTTTAGTAGAAGAGATTGTTTCTTCAATCGTTATAACTCTACCGCTGCAATAACCACGTTTTTCACATCTCCAAAATATTCTATCTTCGTTCTTTTTGTCCACTACATAAACATATCCTTCATGTATGAGTTTCTTTCCTCCCATGTTTGTCTTAATGATTTCCATTATGAAAGGGTAATACTTTCTCAAAAATTCACAGATTTTGGACACTAACTTGATCCGCACTTCTCAGACACGGTAATGAATCGGTTTTCAGACTACTCGTGTTTAACCCTCCGTCTGAAAAGTATTATCTTACATCTGGATTCTGAAAAGGAAGTGGGGAATAATGAGTGCTTGGAAGGTGAACTATAAACTTTAAACTATATCCTAACTTTCTACTTTATCTTCTCGTATTTCTTTTTTTTTCGTTTCTTTATGTCTTTCGACACTCTGGTAAACTAAAGGGTGATCCAGAGAAATGGGACCCAAAAGAAACCCCTGTAACTCTTAAAATATAAGTCCTTTTATAAAATCATACGCATCATTCGAAAGAGGATAGTTACAAGTTTGTACAGGATTGTATAGGTTTTGACAATACAATATAAGACAAGATAAGATACAAAACAAAATAAAAGTGTTAGTTAAAACTAACCCTTCAAGATGACTGCATGGACTGTGGAACAGCTGCGTTTCATAACTGAGCAATATTATGAGCATGTAAGAAGTGTAGTTTCAGCTCAAAGATCTTTCAAGACAAATTTTCAGATGTCAAAATCACCTTCTAAGAAAGTAATCCGTCGGTGTGTCAGAAATTTTTCCCAAACTGCCAGCATTGGAAAAAGAAAACCAACTGGAAGAGTGCGCACAGCAAGGATAGACGAGATCATTAACAGAACTCATGAAATTGTACAGGATAATCCTAACATAAGCATCAGACGTGCTTCTCAGCTGTTAGGAGTTGGATATGGAACAACACACCGTATATTCAAGCAAAATTTAATGCTCTTTCCATATAAAATTCAAACAGTGCAACAACTAAACGATGGAGATTTCGCACGAAGACGACAATTCTGTCAATGGATCCAACAGAAGGTAAATGACCATCAATTTTCTAGCAACTTTGATTATGTCAGACGAAGCCCATTTTCATTTGAATGGAACTGTAAACAAACAAAATTGTCGTTTCTGGGCAACAGAAAATCCATTGAATATTACCGAAGTCCCGTTGCATAGTCAGCGTGTAACTGTTTGGTGTGGTCTTACTGCATCTCAGATCATAGGGCCGTACTTTTTCGAGGATTCCACTGGAAACACGGTCACTGTAAATGGTGATCGCTACGAAAAATATTGACCGATTTCCTTATTCCTAAATTAAGAGATCTTTGTCTAGAAAACCACTGGTTCCAACAAGACGGAGCTACCTGCCATACCACGAGGAACTGCATGGCAGTTTTGCGTCAAACGTTTCCAGGCGAGTTAATCTCAAGATTTGGAGACGTTGAATGGCCCGCAAGGTCTCCGGATTTTTCTCCCTTAGATTATTATCTCTGGGGATATTTAAAGAGTAGGGTCTACAGAAATAACCCAACGACCTTGCAAGAATTGAAGGCCGCCATCACAAATGAGATACAGGCCATACCACCGCACACTCTTGCAAAAGTGATGCAGAACTTACAAGCGAGAACACTGGAATGCTTGGCAACTAATGGAGCACATTTGAAAGGAGTCATTTTTAAAAAATAAATATTTCATAATAAACTTGTAACTCTACTCTTTCGAATGATATATAGTTTTTATGAAAGGAATTAAATATTAAGAATATTTGGCTTTTTTTTATGGGTCCCATTTATCTGGATCACCCAGTATAAACTTTAAACTATATCCTCACTTTCCCCCTTGTCTTTCTCTTTATTTCTTTGTTTCCTTATATGCCTTTCGACACTCTGTCCGTTCGACACTGTCCGTTCGACATTTTGTCCGTCGACATTTTGACCGTCGACATTTTGTCTGCACTCCGTTCAAAGTTAAGAAGGTAGAAGTTCTGGTTAGGGGGTTGTTACCACAAAGTCCCACTATGAAGGTCCAAGCTGTAGAGATTGAGGAACTTTGTGCTCCAGTCACTACTTGTTTAGATATGGCATGTGTCCAAGAATTGCAAGTTAAGGGAATTAATTTGGGCAATAATAAGTTTGAAGGAACAGAAGATATTAGTCTTTTGATTGGAGCTGACTATTACTGGGACTTCATCACTGGTAATATTGTCCGCACATCTCGAGGTCCGGCAGCTATTGAGAGTAAGCTAGGCTGGAAAACTTCCTACCCCATTTGTCACCTTAGAAACACCACCTAATTACACTCAGCACCAACGATTAGGTCAGATAGGAAAAAACATCTCTAGGCTAGCCCAAAACAATACGAACAGCCTCGTTGGTTCGTTTATGCCTTGCTGTTGCCATTCAGCTTAGCTTTAGTGATATTTCCCCTTTAGTGACTTTTAGACTATATACATATATATACACACACACGTCACCTCAGTTTGGAAAGGCATTTGAAAGCGTTTTGAGAACTTGAATCCATTGGCATAAAAGACAAACAGGAGAAGCAGGCGAATACAGCGAACAGTGATGTTTTAGAGCAATTTGAAAAAGTGATTGGGTTTAGAGATGGTTGCTATGAAGTTGGCCTCCCTTGGAAGGATTCTTGCAAACCCAGTTCAAACCTTCAGCTAGCTAATAGGAGGTTGGAGACTTCATTGTACAGGCTAAGAAAAAATGAGGAGTTGTTAAGTGAATACAATGAGGCCATCCTAAGCTATGCTGAAAGGGTGCAAGGTGAGCTGGTGAGCCAGGAGGCACATTATCTGCCACACCATGCAGTGGTACGGCGAGACAAAACTACCACCAAACTGAGGGTAGTTTTTGATGGCTCAGCCAAGGACAAAGGTGGTGTGTCCTTGAATGACTGTGTGGTGCCGCGTTTGTTAGCGGGCTAAAGATAAAGTAAAGGCCAATTTGAGGCTTTATTCAACATAAACATAGCATAGATCTGAAACACAGAAAACAATAATTAGTAAAGACTTGTTACACAGAAAACAATAATTAGTAAAGACTCATTACATTCCTCTCTTCTTTTATAATACGTGATACTGTAAGAGTCCAGTTTTTTTTATTTAGACCTTTACAAGTTTACGTAGATAATTAACTATATGCCAGGGTCACCAGCGCCCAAGTACTAGATTGGCATCCGGCACTGCGGCGCAAAGTTAATTTTAATAAATGAAGGGAAGGAATGATTATTAAATCAATATGAATTTTTATATTTTATTAACAACAATTAATAAGTATATGCAAAGGGGATTTTTACCCGTAACAACTTTGATGGACTTATAATGGTGAGATTAAATAATGGCCCGTTTGGCTAATATATAACAGTCTGCAAATAATACTGATTATAATAAGGAATATGCAATAATACTAATAATAATAATAGCAATAATAGCAATAATAACAATAATAACTAAAAGATAATAATAACAAAGATAATAATAACTAAAAGATAATAGTAACAAAGATAATAGCCACAATGACAACCTTGTCACAAAAGGAACTTTGCTTGCTGGCGGGGTGATTTCGAATAATGTTTTTTTTGGCGTCCTTTGTGTTGTCGTTGCACACAAGTTTGTTTTTACTTAATTTTTACCAACCAGCCAAAATAATCCTTAAAAGCCCATTCATGTCTAGTCACACCACACTGAATTCTTAAGAATTAAATTTGATCACTGGACATATTTAACTTGTATTTATTTATTTATTTATTTATTTATAAATATTTCACTCATGCCAATTTGTGGCAGTTTTCACTAATAAAGAATAATCTTGTGGTGCAAGGCACTACAAGTACTGCCCCCCAAAAACATGGTTGTCAGGGGTAAAAAAAAAACACTTAAATGTCAAAACGCACTGGCTTACGAATGACTCTTCCAGAACGAGTCGTTGTTTGCTTTTGGATGGCAATATCCTGCAGCACTGGTTCTGAAGGCATGGATGGTGCTACAGGTGCAGTAGGGACATTGGGGGAAGGGGATTCTTGGTGCCTGTGCGATGGAGCCACTGGCTGGTTCAAAGACAGTTGGTTGCGATAATGAAGGAGAATTGGAAGAGGGATGATAGATTGTTGTACCCTCGGATGAGGTGGTGGTACATAGGATTTAGGAAGGGTAGATTGCTGTACCTGTATATGAGATGAAGGTACAGAAGATTGAGGAGGGATAGGTTGCTGTACCTGTATTTGAGGTGGAGGTACAGAAGTTGAGGAGGGTAGGTTGCTGTACCTGTATTTGAGGTGGAGGTACAGAAGATTGAGGGAGGATAGGATCTTTTGTTGGAGAAAAATCAAGGTATGCTGGTTTCAAGCGGTCCACAGAAACAGTTTCACGCTTGCCCACCTTGTCAATGATGAAAGTTTTGGGTTACGGTCTAGCACAAGGAAGGGACCATCATAGGGGCAGTGAAGAGGGTAGCGGTGAGCATCATGTCTCAAGAAAACATGTGTGCAAGTTTGTAAATCAGGGGAAACGAAGGTAGTTTGTGAAGTGGAAGTTCTAGGTGCTGTGGGACGAATTTGCTTCATAACAGAGCGTAATGTCTTAACATACGAAGCAGGATCACATGCGGGGTTAATGGGTGTAGGTGTGAAAAATTCTCCGGGTAACCGGAGTGTGGTACCGTAAACTAATTCTGCTGCAGAGCATGCAAGATCAGTCTTCAGAGCAGTACGAATTCCGAGTAGGATTAGGGGTAGCCTGTCCACCCATGTAGTAGATGGATCAGTGGCTCGCAAGGAACTTTTAAGTTGACGATGGAAGCGTTCTATCACCCCATTGGATTGCGGGTGATAGCTTGTTGTTCTGATGCGCTCAGTCCCAAGAAGGAGCATGAGTTCCTTCCATAAGGCCGATTCAAACTGGGCACCTCTGTCTGTGCAAATGGTTGCAGGTATTCCAAAACGGGAAACCCAACATGAAACAAAGGCGTGAGCTACTGCAGAAGCAGTACAAGAAGTCAAAGGAACAGCTTCTGGCCATCTTGTGAACCTATCAATGACAGTGAGAAGATAGGTATAACCTCGAGAAGAATAGAGGGGGCCGACTATGTCTAGGTGTATGGCCTCAAAACGAGCCTTTGGCAAAGGAAAGGTACCAATTTCTGACTTTGTGTGTCGGTGAACTTTGGCACGCTGACATTGAAGGCAAGATCGAGTCCAATTGCGGATATCTTTGTGCATACTTGGCCATACAAACCTAGCTGCAATTAATTTTTGGGTGGCCTTAATTCCCGGGTGAGAAAGGGAATGGAGTTTAGCAAAAACAGCTCTTCGCAGCCCTTGTGGGACCAACGGTCGAATATGCTCAGTCGAGACGTCACATAAAATTAGTAAGTCTGACTTGGGTTCAACTGGTAAAGAGCGGACTTGCAATGAAGTGGGTGAATTAATAAGAGTTTGGAGGTCTGTATCCGTGGACTGAGCCTTAGCCATCTCTGAAAGGTTGATGTGAGAGTGTCCAGGGTCAGAAATTGCTGAGATGCGAGACAGCGCATCCGGCACAACATTCAAAGAACCTGAAATGTGTCGAATGTCTGAAGTAAATTGAAGAATAAAATCAAGGTATCTTCGCTCATTAGGAGCATGAGAGTCTGATTGAGAATGGAGAGCAAATATTAACGGACGATGATCCGTAAAAATGCTAAAGTCACGTCCTTCCAGGAATGACCTGAAATGACGGATGGAGAGGTATATCGCCAGCAACTCTCGACCGAAAGTGCTGTACCTCATTTGTGAAGGTGAGAGCTTGCGTGAAAAGAATGCGAGAGGTTCCCAAACGCCTGAAACAAGCTGCTGGAGCACTCCTGACACGGCAACGTCAGAGGCATCAGTGGCTAAGTTCAGAGGAGCGTCTGGTTGAGGGTGAACAAGGCATGTAGCTCGTGCTATAGCCTCTTTTGCTTGTGAAAAAGCGTTGGTAGCTTCGGGGTTCCACAGAACTGCAGTGGATCTGCCCCTTTTTGATTGGCGAAGAAGAGAGGTTATGGGTGCAAGAATGTTTGCACACTGAGGAATGAAGCGATGGTAGAAGTTTACCATCCCTAAAAAGCGGCGAAGTTGCTTTTGAGTTTGCGGTTGTGGGAAAGACCTTATGACAGATACTTTATTTTCGAGAGGAGAAATGCCCTTCGAAGTAACTTTGTGTCCTAAGAAGGTGAGTTCATCTACAGCAAAGACACATTTTTCAGGGTTTAGCAATACACCATATTCTGCCAACCGAGAAAAAACTAAGCGTAAATGTTGAATATGTTCTGAGGGAGAAGAACTTGCGATGAGAATGTCATCGACATATGTGAAAGTGAAGGAGAGACCTCTCAACACTTCATCAATGAAGCGTTGAAAAGTTTGGGCCGCATTACGCAGTCCGTATGGCATTTTTGTCATTTCAAATAACCCAAAAGGGGTTGTTATAGCAGTTTTATGTACATCATCAGGGTGTACAGGAATTTGATGAAAGGCTCGCACCAAGTCAAGGCGTGAAAATACTGTGGTGCCATGGAGAGCAGAAGTAAAATCGTGTAAGTGAGGAAGGGGATAGCGATCTGGAATCGTGTTGTCATTCAAAGCACGATAATCTCCACATGGACGCCAGTCTCCAGGTGTAGGTTTTGGGACCATGTGTAAAGCAGAGGCATACGGGCTACTTGAAGGCCGTATAATACCGAGTTCAAGCATGTGTTCAAACTCTCGTCTCACAATTGCAAGACGATCTGGAGCTAAGCGACGTGGGCGGGTGAAAACAGGTGAGCCTACCGTATCAATACGGTGGACAACAGAGTGTTTAATAGGGGTATCCTTAGAACAGGGTTGAGTAAGTGAAGAAAATTCATTTAGGAGCTGCTCTATAGCAGGTGAGCACTGTGGCAGAGAACTTGCCAATAATGAAGAGGGGTGCACGGTAGGAGAACCAATTACTGAAAGATGTGTGACATTATCAATTAATTGTGCTCTACGAACATCAACTAATAAATCATTAGCAGAAAGAAAATCAGAGCCTAACATTGGAGTATATACATCCGCGACAAGAAATATCCAGCGGAAAACACGTCTAAGTCCAAGAGAAACTGAAATAGAACGATGTCCATAAGTGTGAATAGATGAAGAATTAGCTGCACGTAAAATGAAAGGAGAAGGTCCGTTTGCACGGTCTGCGGCTGTTGCAGGAATAACACTGTATTGAGCTCCAGTGTCAATAAGGAATGCATAGCCTGAAAGTGGATCATGCAAGGTGAATGTTGGACCAGGTGGTGCAGTAGTTGTGAATCATTAAATTTTTGTGGAAGAAGGTTAGTATTGCTGTGGGAAGGAGTTTGTGTTGTATTTGGAGAATTAGTTGGGGGTATTAAATTAGCTGTGGTTGAATAAGTAGGTTGCGATTCTTTAACTTTACTTGCGTACGTAGGTGTTGGTTTGACAGTGTTAAATGAGGTAGTGGTAGGGTTAGTTGAAGTAAGGATAGGAGGAGAGGCTTGAGAGGCTGTAGCGTCAGACGCCTGTGACACCAGCCTGGTTAGTTTAAAGGAGGGTTAGGAGTCCATGGGCAAGGTGTGAGACAGCGCGTTGCACGATCTTTAAACTTTTCATGATACCAGCAAGGAGGGGTATGAACAGTAGACTGTGGTAAGGAAATAGGTTGAGAATGGGGCTGAGTAGTGGGGATTGAGGATTGAGGATGAGGTAAGGCTAATAGATTTGGATTAGGAGCAACCAACTGACCTGTTTGCGGTGGCTGTGGTTGTAGGAGAACGAGGCGTTGTCCAGGTTCATATTGGGAGGCTCTAATTGGACCAGAGGGTCGTCCTCGTCTTGAAGAACTTCTCTCTCGTTCCCTGTTGTTAGCTAGCTCTATTCGGAGAGCTTTAAATTCTCTTTAAGTGTTCGTAGAATTTCGTTGGATACTTTAAGACCTTGTGCAGCCGGACTCAGATTGTCGTCCTGCGTGGCACAGATTTGGGGGTGATGGGTGTGGTTATCTACTTGGCCAAGGTGGATTTCAATCATCATCTTATCAGCTGTTTTGGCCATTGTGAGGAGGTCTGTATCATCTGGCATACAACGGAGCATTGGCCGTAGGGCAGTAGGGAGACCATTGAGGAAGCGGCGTCGCATTAAGGGTGAGTTTTTATCGTCTTCATTGGTCTGTCCAGCCAGGTCTTGCAGATGTCTCAGGAAGGCTGTTGGCGTTTGATCCCCAAGAACTTGGTCCTTGAGTAGAGCATTGAGTCGCTCTTCTTCTGATTGGCCGAGTCTCCTGACTAACTCGCTGAGGAGGCTCTCAAAAGCTTGGTCAGACGGAGGCAATAGAGTTACATCCCGCACTACTTTGTATACTTGTGTAGGCAGGAGGTTCTTTGTGACAAGGAACTTGGTTCGTGGGTCCGTAACTCCTTTTATCTCAAATAATCCCGCAGTTGACTCACAAAGATTCCAGGCTCTTCAGCGGTGAATTGTGGAGTGGTAGGCTGATACATTGTGAGAAAGTCCGTTATAGGTGGTGAATTTGGAGTACCACCATTGGATGACCCTAGGTTGTTATTGGTCATTGTGGCTATTATTTGTTACAAGGTACTAAAAAAAATTTAAAATGTGTCACAAACTGACAAGATTTCAACAAATGTTGTTGAATGTAAATAATGGCTTCAGGTAAGCTTGGTTGAGTATGAGACTCAATTTGAGTTATGAATGCCAATAACAAAAAGTTACGTAAAATTTTTTTTTTTTTTTTTTTTTTTTTTATGATGTAGCCCAATATTAGCAGAAAAATAGTCTGCGTATAGGCTATTTGCAAATATAGTAAAAAATTTTTTTGATGTAGCCCAATATTAGCAGAAAAATAGTCTGCGTATAGGCTGTTTGCAAAATATAAGTAAATTTGCATAAAAAAATTTAGAAAATGCTGAATTTATAAAAAGGCAAAATAAAAGGAATATATTTTGCAATAGAATACACTTCCAGTACAGGTGAGTGCTTTGTACTAGTGAATTTAATAAAATTATAGATGCAGACTGAATATATTGACAAAAATTGAGAAAAAACTTTTAGAAATTTTTTTTTTTGCATAAATTACGGTGTTTGGTCACTCCAGGAGGTTACCAATTGTAAGAGTCCGGTTTTATTTATTTAGACCTTTACAAGTTTACGTAGATAATTAACTATATGCCAGGGTCACCAGCGCCCAAGTACTAGATTGGCATCCGGCACTGCGGCGCAAAGTTAATTTTAATAAAAGAAGGGAAGGACTGATTATTAAATCAATATGAATTTTTATATTTTATTGACAACAATTAATGAGTATATGCAAGGGGGATTTTTACCCGTAACAACTTTGATGGACTTATAATGGTGAGATTAAATAATGGCCCGTTTGGCTAATATATAACAGTCTGCAAATAATACTGATTATAATAATAAATATGCAATACAAATAATAGTAATAATAGTAGTAATAATAGTAGTAATAATAACAATAATAACTAAAAGATAATAATAACAAAGATAATAGCCACAATGACAACCTTGTCACAAAGGAACTTTGCTTGCTGGCGGGGTGATTTCGAATAATGTTTTTTTTGGCGTCCTTTGTGTTGTCGTTGCACACAAGTTTGTTTTTACTTAATAATTTTACCAACCAGCCAATATAATCCTTAAAAGCCCATTCATGTCTAGTCACACCACACTGAATTCTTAAGAATTAAATTTGATCACTGGACATATTTAACTTGTATTTATTTATTTATTTATTTATTTATTTTAGATTTAAATATTTCACTCATGCCAATTTGTGGCAGTTTTCACTAATAAAGAATAATCTTGTGGTGCAAGGCACTACAATACATTGCACGGTAAGAAACAAAACGACAAGTTCAAGATATTTTGGAAGAAAGAAGAGTCTACAAGCAGTGGCGGATTTAAGGTGCGCGGGGCCCTAGGCCGGTTGGAGTGCGGGGCCCCAAACTACGCAAAGCTAGCTTAATTAACTGAAATGAAGATTTACACCCCCATCCCCCAGTGGTGACCTTACGGTGCCCTCAAATCAATGGGCGAGCGAAGCGTTAAAATAAATTTACTTTTTAAACAATATTCAATTTATTGATAATTAATTAGCCAAATGACCATTTCATAGTTGAACATTACACATTTGTTTTTTTGAAGCTTAACAATAAAAATAACTATAATAATACACCATTAACAAAAATAACTATAATAATACACCATTAACTAAAGAGAATACCACTTGACTGACATGCAAATGATGCAATGAGTGGGTTTTGTTTATTGCAGGCAATTTGTACGGTACACTTAACTATTTCTCAGTCAAAAAAGATTTTTTTCTAGCCTTCTTACTTGCAAACTGTTTGATGACATCAGTAAAATCAAGCACCCTTAATTTCTCATGCTCAATGCTCAACAGGGTGAGTGAAGACAAACGGTCCTGCCCCATGGTGTTTCTTAGATAATTCTTGACTAGTTTCATCTTGGAGAATGATCGCTCCCCAGTGCAGTTTGTGACAAACATGCAGAGATAGAGTCGTAATACAATTTCAACATTAGCAAATGTTTCTACCATGTCATGTCTGTGAATTATCTCATACATTTCTAGTTCAGGACTTTTTGCAGCCTTTGCACCACCTGATGAAGGAGCACTTTCAGGTGAATCTCTTGGAATGGATTTCATAAGGTGTGCAAACTGCAAAAGCTCCGACTCCAATCCAGCCTCCAAGTCCTTAGGATATGAAGACACAAGCTTTTCAGCAGATGCTTTAAGCTCAGTGTTCGTTTTGTTTGAGATTTCTGATAAAAACCCAAATTTCTCTCGAAGGTCGCTGTAAGCAGCAATGCGTTGTTGTAGGGCAGCACAGAGCTTGTCAATGATGGGCAAGAATGCAGTCACTCTAAACTTGTCTCTCCCTGTCAGCATAACATCCTCCGCGGAGTCTAGTTCATCGTGGTGACGCTTGCGCTTCCTAATACGCTGCGTGTCGGCGTAGTATGCATCATTACTCGTCACATCACAGGGATCACACTTAGCCATAGCTTTTGCTTCAAAGTCATCGAACTGGGATCTCAGGTCTTTAGCAAATTGTAAAAGAGACTCTAGCAGTGTGACAGCTGTGTTGAGGGAGAGCCCAGATTTTTGCAGCTGGATACTGCTACTCTGAAACCTTTCCAATACTGTATCCCAAACTTCAAGAAGAATCACTGTTTCAAGTTTTTTCAAACCTTTGAGAAGACCACTTGCTTCAGCTCTTGTTTCAGCTGGCTGATTCTGATCTGAGAATAACTCTTCCAGAACAATGATGTTTTCTTTGTGTGCTCTACTGAGAGCAGCTACAGCATCTGCTCGTGCTGACCAACGAGTGTCTGAAAGTATTTTATCAACTTTCAACTTCTTATCTTTATTAGTCTCTAGTACCTCACGGTGTCTCCTCCAACGATAAGTAGATGCAACAAGAAAGGAGTACATATTTTGTACCAGAGCAAACAATGACACTGCAGCAGGACAGCTTTCTGCAGCACACTTAGCCACCAAGTTTAAGGAATGAGCCATACATGGTATGTACTCAGCTTCACTACACTCATTCTTGATTATCTGTTGGGTCCCCAGATATTTACCAGACATGTTGCTGGCATTGTCATAGGACTGTCCTCGGCAGTCGATAACTGGAATGTTCTTCTCTTTAAGAAAATCAAGAACAGTTGTAGCAATATCTCTGCCAGTGTGGCTTAGCATGGGAATAAACTGCAAAAACCTTTCAACTGGACCTGTAGTAGGCAGTACATAGCGGATTGTAAAAGTAAGTTGATCCATGTGTGAAATATCAGGTGTGGAGTCAACAGAAATTGAGAAGTACTTTGCTGTTTTTACTTCATCTGTTATTGAGGACATAACCTTTTCTGCCATTATTCCAATGACTTCCTCAGAAATGACATGGGACAAGTAGGAAGTATGACCACTACCTTTGTTTGCGTGTTTCTTGATATGTGCTGCCAAGAAACTGTCGTATGTGCTCAGCAGCTCTAGAATCCCAAGATAGTTTCCATTGTGTACTGATCCAATTACTTCATCTTTACCTCGAATGGCTAGCCCGCGTTCGCAAAGTAGCTTTAAAACATCTACACACCTCCTCAATACTGCTTGCCAGTACTCGCATTCACTTTCATATTGTTGTACTAGATTAGAGTCAATACGGGCACCCGCAGTCTTTCGATATATCATTTCGACCATACTTTTCCTGTGCTGATCTGACCTACTGTGAGATTCTATGACATACCTAGCGTTCTTCCAACCATTGAAGCCAGTTGTGAATGAGCTTTCCACCTTTGACATAAGCTTGCAAGCAAAACAATACACTTTACCAGTTGTTTTAGAGTAACAGAGCCATTTAAGATTAATTTCTTGGCCAGATAATGAATGAGTTCGAGTGAATAATGTCTTTGTACAATGACGGGTTCTGTTTAGCTCTTTCACAGCTGCTCTTTGAAGTCACCATCACAGTGTCGACATTCTGCGCTTCCCTTTTTCAACCAATAGTCACACACATTTTCAGTAATTATTTTAGGCCATAATCCAAGATCCGTTTCAAATCCTTGTTCAGTACCGGTATTCATAACTTTCACTTCCTCTTGTGTCTCCTCACTGTCACTGTGTTCAGGTTCAATTGCGCTAACTACACTAGGTTCAGTACTAGTTGTGGCTTCTCCAGTTGTTTCAGGCGTAATTGGTGTCTCTACTGATTCAGATTCAGTTTGACCGGATTCAGTTTGAGTTTGTGATTTTGCAGATTCAGATACTGTTGGATATGTCAACCATTGAGTTATTTTTGGTAGTTTTTTTACTCTTTGGTTTACGTCTGCCTTTTCTTGTCGTTTAACAGAGCCAGCTTTATACTTCCTCCCTTGATCACGATCACGACTTGTTGATTTCTCCATTGTGCCTCAGTGCAGCCTCACTGCCTTATCCTGAAACATAAAAACATAAAAAACAAACTATTTACACTTGACCCTCGGTTTAGTATTAATTAATACAGTTTAATTAATTAATTAAATACAGACACTAAACAGTTGTTCGGGTGAAAAAGTCGCTTTATGGGAAAAGTCGCCAGCCCCCACCAGTGGCGACTTTTTCCTTAAATATGTATAAAATGTATTTATTATGAAATCTAAGCTAAACTGACCTAACCTAGCCTAAGTACGTTTCATATAAAAAAATTAATTACATTAATTTAACATTTTTCAACTTATTTATGTTATTATAAAGCTGACTAAAACTCCCCCATCCCCATTTATTGACTGGCGACTTTTTCGAGATACGACTTTTACCATTACTTACCACTAAACACACACACATGTGCACTCCACAGCGGCCTGAATAGAACTAAACTCCCGCCAGCAAAGAGAGTGATACCATAATTATCACTAATCATTAATCAATTGTATTATTTATAGTGGAATCCAACATTATAATTATATGTGACGGCGCGGGGCCCTCACAGGCGCGGGGCCGTAGGCCATGGCCTACTCGGCCCCCCCCTAAATCCGCCACTGTCTACAAGTTTAGGCGTTGAGCTGGGTATCTGATTCGAGTGCTTCTTCTCAGAGGGGGACTCGTCTCGGAGGTTACTGACACAGGTGGGCCTCTCTCGACTTCGACTGGAGTCGCTTCGACGGGAGCTGTTGGGACCGTGTGTCGGCGGATCTCAGCGGGTTCTGAGTCGTCCGTTAGCGGGGTGGAATTGATTGGCGGACTGGGTACGGGGGGTTCATAGTGATTCGTGTCATCCGTATTGCTACGTCCCGCCGGTGCCAGGTCCCTGATGGATACGGTATCTTCTCTCCCATTCGGATGCCGTATAAACGCGTAGTTGGGGTTTGCCTCAATTAACTCAACTTCCTCGACGAGGGGGTCGTTCTTGGATCGGCGAATGAATTGGCGAAGGAGTACAGTTCCCGGAGAAGACAGCCACGTCGGTAGTGCAGAACCGGTAGAAGTACGCCGCGGGTGCGTGAATAGACGCTCGTGAGGAGTTTCGTTCGTGGCCGTACACAGCAGCGATCTAATCGAGTGCAGCGCGTCTGGTAGGACGGACTCCCATTGCGACATCGGCAACCCGCGATCTTCTATGGCTAGTTTGATGGTGTTCATGATGATTCCATTGTAACGTTCGCATTGCCCGTTTCCTTGGGGGTGATACGGCGTTGTGCGACTAGTCGCGATACCATGTTTAGTTAGGAACAGTTTTAGTTCCGAAGACATAAACGATGTCCCTCGATCTGTGTGGATGTAAGAGGGAGTTCCGAAGGTAGAAAATAACTCGGTGAGACGGGCGATAACGGTTGACGTGTTCGTATCACGGCACGGGAAGGCAAAAGGAAAGCGTGAATACTCGTCGATTACTGTTAGGATGTAAGGTCGCGAAGTTGCGCTCGGAAGCGGGCCTTTAAAGTCGATGTTAAGTCGGTCAAACGGGGACATGGCCCGTATTAAGTGACTAACTTCTGGTTTATAGTACTGTGGCTTACATTTAGCGCATGTTTGGCATTCCGACGTAACTCGTTTGATGTCATCCACTGAGAATGGTAGGTTCCTAGCTCTCACAAAATGAGTCATTCGGCGGACTCCTGGGTGTATCAGATTAACATGCAGCTGGGCGAGGGATATTCTTGGAGTAGCAGCGCAAAAGGATCGCGACAATGCGTCTGCGGCTCGGTTCTCGGGGCCCGGTCTGTATTTTATTGTGAATGAGTAGCCGGCTAGTTCTACACGCCAACGGAGAATCTTATCGTTCTTAATACGACCAGTAGCTTTTCCATCGAACATGAAAGATACGCTCCGCTGGTCGGTGACGACAGTAAAGTGTCGATAAGCTAAGAAGTGCTTCCACTTGCGAATGGATTCGATTACAGCGTATGCCTCCTTTTCAACGATGTGATGGCGACGTTCTGTGTTATTCAGAGCGCGAGAAAAGAACGCCACCGGGCGGCCGTTCTGGGTGAGGGTGGCTCCGATTGCTGAAGAGGAAGCGTCCGTCTCCACAGTGAACGGCAGTTCTTCATCGATTGAACCGACGACAGCTTTCGAGATATCATCTTTGAGTGTTTGGATCGTTGATATTCCTCGCGAGTTAATGGGAATGATGAAACGTTGAGCAGAGGTTTGATCTTGAGGGAATAGTTCTGAATCCATTTAGCATAGTATGCGAATAGTCCGATTACGCGTTTGTAGAGACGACTTGTTGCGAGGAGTTTGAAGTTCTTGTAGTGGCCGGAGGCGTTCGGGATCGGGCCGCAATACGCCATGAGAGATAGAATATCCGAGCAGGTGCACTGATGTCATCGAAAGCTTGCATTTTTCCTTGTTTAGACTCAGATTTACTCGTTTAGGACGGCTTCCAGAAATGTCGAAGGTTCTCATCGTGCTCTTCCCCAAGTGGTTCCGCAGATGGTGAGATCGTCGAGGTAGGCGTATGTTGATGATAAGTTGTTCGAGGATATGAATTCGTTCATGACGCGCTGGAAGGCCGCGGCTCCGTTAGTTACTCCCATAGGGATCCTTCTGAATTGGTATAGATTTCCGTCAGCCTCGAATGCTGTGAAAGGTCGTTCAGACGGATCGATTTCTACCTGGTAGTATGCGCTTGACAGATCAATTACGCTGTAGTATTTGTGTTGTGAGACTTTGTTGGCTATATCATCGATTCGCGGAAGAGGATATGCATCTAGCATGGTAAATCGGTTGACGGTTTGAGAAAAATCGATTACCATGCGTTTTTTTTTTGTTTCGGTAGATGTGATGACTACTTGAGCACGCCAGGGTGAGTTACTGGGTTCAATTATCTCATCCCTGAGTAGCTTTTCGATTTCTTTCCCAATGAAAATTTTGTCCTCAGAGCAAAATCGTCTGGACTTCGTGGCGATGGGACGACAATCGGCAGTTAAGTTGCCGAATAGTGGTGGGGCTGAAATTCTTGATCGAGTAAGGCCGCATATATGGAGTGCTGGCTCCGGACCTCCGAAATTTATGTTCAATTCCTTGTGTCTGATTAAGAATGGGGTACCGAGTATTATGTCAGCGCACAGATCCGACAAGACGGATAGTTCGAGCTTTTCGTAGTCGCGGTCTCCCATCGTAACCTTCACTGTACATCGACCTGAGATGGCTGCGGATAGATTAGGCGAAGCCATTGATACGACGCCCGAGTGCGGAAGAATGGGCAGCTCTAAGTGTTTGGCTAGATCCTCACGAATGAAGTTGTCCGAGTTGCCAGTATCCAACAAGGCGAGACACGAACGGCCGTTGACGAGGATATCGACTGTTGAGTTGGTAGGCATGGAGGAGCTACACGATAGAGTGGTACTAATGGTCGCTAATGCTGCGGCTGAATGAGACGCTGTGGTTTTATCCTGTTTTTGACGTGCCGAGGAAGTACTTGAGCGGCAGACTTTGGCCCAGTGGCCGGTCTTTTCACATTTCGCACAGATAGAATCCTTTGCTGGACACCTGCTTCCTGGGTGGCGTCGAGACCCGCAGAAGAAGCACAGAGCGGCTTTGTTGTCGAAATTCGTAGCGGCTGAAGAGTTTGGGAGATCGTCTTCTTGGACGCAGGCAGGCCGGGCAGAGTCAGTAGTCGGCGACGGTTCGTGGCGAAGCCAGTGGCTGCAACAGCACCGTAATGAGTGAGGTACGATTCTAAGTTTTTCTGGGCCTGATCTAATGTTCGAGCCTGGACGATAGCCTTTTCCAGTGAGAGTGTGTCATTTTCGAGTAAGCGGGTACGGATGGCGCTATCTCTAATTCCTCGGATGAAAGCGTCTCTCACAGATGAACTGTTTTCGTCGGCGGAAACCGATTTGAAGTTGCAGTCATTGGCTAGTTGTTGAAGAATTTGCAAGTACTCATCGAGGGTTTCCTCGGGCTTTTGGTGACGGGTGGACAACAGGTGGCGAGCGCATACCTCGTTTGGCTTCTTGACGTAAGTGGCCTCTAAGGCTGCCATGGCATCCTCATAAGTAGAGCAGTCTTGAATGATATCAGCGACATCGGGGCCGATATGTATGAATAGAACCTCCAATTTATTGGGGTTGTGTTCGGCGATAGTACTCAAGAAATATTTGAATCCGCGCGACCATAATTTCCATAGTTTCCCAGCTTGGGGAGAATTCGGAGAAGTAATAAATTTATCCGGGCGAATCACCTTCTCCATGATATAGTAAGATTACTGGATGAATATTTGCTTGCTGTATCTGAAAGGCCGACTGAATGGCTGATTGAAATGTTGAATAAATTGTGGTGCCGCGTTTGTTAGCGGGCTAAAGATAAAGTAAAGGCCAATTTGAGGCTTTATTCAACATAAACATAGCATAGATCTGAAACACAGAAAACAATAATTAGTAAAGACTTGTTACACAGAAAACAATAATTAGTAAAGACTCATTACAGACTGTTTGGATGCTGAGCCAAATTTAAATGCAGATTTATTTTCTTTGTTACTTAGATTCAGGTTTGGTAGAGTAGCACTGACTGCAGATGTGAAGCAAGCCTTTTTGCGGATAAAGTTAAAACCAGAGGACAGAGATGCAGTAAGGTATCTGTGGGTGGATGCGAAAGATTTGTTGGAAAATGAACCTAAGGTTCAAGCATATAGAATGAAGTCAGTGTTGTTTGGCCTAAGCTCTAGTCCATTTCTGTTGGCAGCTACTATGCAGTACCATTTTAAGAAATATTCTGAAGTCTATCCTAACACTATTGAACACATAGGGAAAATTTTTTATGTTGATGATTTGCTGTGTTCCGTGAATAATACAGAAATGGCTAAACAGATATTCATGGAGGCTAGAGCTATAATGAGGGAGGCTGGCATGGAGCTTAGAAAATGGCAGACCAATCATTCTCAATTACAAGAGTTTATGAGTCAGTCCTGTGTAGGACCTGATGCAGCAGAAAGTATTGAGGATTCTGGTATTAAGGAGTTGTGGGCAATAGACACAAAGGTGCTAGGCATTGTTTGGCAGCAAGGAGAGGATTTGTTTACCTTCAATGGGAAATCTTTAGTAGAGCTGCCTGAGAATGAGACAAGGTGGACAAAATGTACAGCTCTTAGTTTGGCTTCGAAGGTCTTTGATCCTCTTGGATTCCTGGCTCCATTTGTGATAAAGTAAAAAATTTGGTTTCAGAGCCTCTGGGAAATTGGACTTGGTTGGGATCAAGAGGTGGAAATATTGGTGCAAAGAATTGGCACATCTTAGAGACATTGAAATCCCAAGATGGTACTTTGGAGAGTTGAACAATAGTCCAGACAATTTGGAGCTGCACATCTTTTGTGATGCAAGTGAGGAAGCCTATGCAACTTGTATTTATATAAGAGGCACATTCAAAGAGGAAGTAAGTTGCAGGTTGGTTGCTGCAAAGAGCAGAGTAGCACCTTTGAAAAGGCTTTTTATTCCAAGGTTGGAATTGATGGGTGCAGTTATTGCTAGTCGGCTTGCAGTTATAGTGCAAAAGTCTTTGGCCCTCTATGAAATTCCAAGCTATTATTGGACAGACTCCACTATACAGTAGTTTGACACTGGTTAAGAAACCAGGCAAGGAAATGGAAACCATTTGTTGCCAATAGGGGGGGAGGAAATTCAAGCACACACAGATCCAAAGCAATGGAAGCATTGTCTAGGCACCCAAAACCCAGCTGATTTATCAACGCGAGGAATTTCGGTGAAAGATCTTGCACAGTCAAGTTTGTGGTGGAATGGGCCAGAGTGGCTAAAACTTGGAAGTGAAAACTGGCCTTCTAATCAACCTATTGTAGGAGAATGCCAGTCTGAAGAAGCATGGGTGAGTGAGGTGAGAAAATGCACTGTGAACAGTTGTCAAGTTATGCAGCAGGACCCCATATTGAGGCTTGAGGACATTAGCAGTCTGAAAAAGTCGTTAAGAGTGACAGCATGGGTATATAGATTTACAGACAACATTAAGGGAGAAACAAGAAGGGAAGGAATTCTGAACAGTAAGGAGATTCAGCAAGCCAGGCAATACTGGGTGGTGTTTATGCAGAAGGAAAAATTTGGTGAAGAGAGGGAATTGCTCACCAGCCGTCCAATACAGGTTCTACCAACACATTCTGCTCTCAAGGGTTTGGATGTGTTTTTGGATCAGGATTTATGGCATAAGTTGTTACATGCTGGAGTTAAAGAAGTGATAATGGAGATCAGACAACAGTTTTGGATTCCCAAAATTAGACAAGTAGTAAAAAACGTCTTGCATAAAAGTGTGATTTGCAAGCGTTGGAGTGCAAAGCCTTATTATGAAAAGGTGGCTCCACTTCCAAGAGAACGGTGTGTCTATGCTGCCCCATTTGATGTAGTGGGAGTAGTCTTTGCAGGTCGAGTCTATGTGTATGAGCAAGGGGAGTCTAACAAAGGTTATATATGTCTTTTCACATGTGCTACCACCAGAGCAATCCATTTGGAGTTGGTAAGCAACTTAAGTAGTGATGTATTTCTTTTGGCCTTTAAAAGGTTTGTGAACAGAAGGGGTTTCTCAAATAAAATCATATCGGATAATGCAAAAACCTTCAAAAGGGCTGCAAATGAACTCCAAGAAGTTTGGTCCTTGATAAAAGAGGAGGGATTCCAATCCTACTTTTCACACCATGGGGTACAATGGGAGTTTATTGTTGAGAGAGCACCATGGTGGGAAGGATTTTGGGAAAGGCTAGTGAGAAGTGTAAAGTGTCCATTAAAGAAACTTTTAGCTAATGCTCATTTTAGCAAAGAAGAATTCTGCACTGTTTTGTGTGAAGTAGAAGCAATGGTGAACAGTAGGCCTGTCACCTTTGTTTATAACAGTATGCAGGATGCAGAGCCATTGACACCAACTCATTTTGTTTGTGATAAACGATTAACATCAAGCCCCAGTTTGCCAGAAGACTTGCAGCCTATCCAGAGCACTCAAGAAGAATTAACCAGAAGGTTCAAGTACCTTGAAGAGCTACAAGATCAGTTATGAAAGAGGTGGCAGATAGAATACTTGCCAGAACTCAATTATTACCCATCAGGCAATGTAAAGGGCTCCAGTGCAAATTGTATCAAGGTGGGAGGTGGTAATGATTAGGGATGAAAGACCAAGGCAATGCTGGAAGCTTGGCATAATTGAAGAATTGTTTGTTGGCAAAGACAATTTAGTTAAGTCTGCACTGGTAAAGACTTCAGGAAGAAGATTAAAGAGACCTATACAAAAACTCTATGCATTAGAAATCGGCAAAAACACGGATAGTCAAGATGAAACATTTGAGTTACAACCTCATGGAGATGGCTTGGCTAAATTTGCAGAAGGTAATGACAACAATGCCTCTTCGGTGGGGAGTGTTAGAAAATCTAGAAGAGGAAGAGCCATTGCTGTCTCAAGGCGATATGATGACTAAGCTCATTGATGCAGCATTGCTTGTATATATCACGTTAAGGTGTAGATATATCTATCTCATAATTGTAAGGTTAGTGAAAAATTCACTTAATTTAGAGTTAGCATTTTTGGGCTCTTGTGGTATCATTGTTTGGGGACTCTTGTGGCATCATTTTTTGGGGGCACTGCGCGTCCGTCCTACTCGTTTGTTGATGCTGCACTTACAGGACGTGGTCCTTATAGAGAGCTCTCTTGCAAATCAGTTTGGTTATTTAGAATACAAGATTGTTGCATCGTGCAATGGTGCAGGTTGTGTTGTTGGCAAGGTTTAGAAAGAAGACCATAAATAGTGCCCCTTTTGTTTTTATCTTAATTTTATGCAACTCAGGCCTAAGGTAGGCCCACATCAGTCAGCAACCTGAGTGTAGGACCTAACAGGACCTCCAAGTCCGTAAGTTTTTAGTCTAGTTTAACTTGAGCTGTAGGTTAAAACTGGCCCTTCAGAGCTGGCCGTTCACGGCTCAGCTGGATTCTGAACCCAATAAAAAAAAAAAAATAACAGTCTAAATGGAAAACATTTTTATGTGAACTCCAGTTCCTTTCGTATATATTAATAGGGAAAAACAAACATCGGAAGAATATATTCTATTCAGTTTACAAGTGGTCTTGAAAAATTAGCGAGTAGCAGAAAGCGATTGTCTTTCTCTAAAAACTTAGCGTCGCTACTGTTTCGCTTACAATTTTGAAAATTATCGTGCTAACAGTATCACTAATCAGAGCTGGCAGTATTTAAATACATTTGTATTTAATACTTATTTAAATACATTTGTGTATTTAGAACTGTATTTATAAATACATTGTTTTTCATGTATTTAAATATAGTATTTAAATACTTTAATGAGTATTTAAATACAATGTATTTAATACTCAAATATAAAAATGTAAATACTTTTACGGTTTAATACACGTTCTGTACTAGCACAGTACGACGCGTCGACAGTGTAGTACAGCATGGTCATGTTTTCAACGTGTCAGTTCAATCAGTTGTGTGCCACTCTAGTCGAAAGCGGTTGATTTCTTTATCGTGTGCGTGTCATGGCTTCAACAAGCAAATCCGGTGAATCAAACAGTGATATATCTGCAGATAACAATTAGTGCACCTCTGTTCGATGGAAAATACTTTAAAATTAAATCTAAAGACGGTAATAAGGTAAAGTGCACTAAAGTAGAAATTTATCAAAACATGGAATTAGTGAATGCATAGTTAAAATTTGTATGTATTAAAATGTATTACAAATGTATTTAAATACAATTGATGTATTTTGTATTTAGTATCTAAATACATTCGTAAATGTATTAGTATTTAGTATTTAAATACATTTCTCCCATGTATTTAGTATTAGTATTTAAATACATTCAATGTATTTATTGCCCAGCTCTGTCACTAATAAAAAGTTAGCGCTGCTAATCCCAGCACTGCTCAATACTATGATTACATCTATATATCTGGTTAAGCAATGCTATAGAGTTATTGCTGTTCTACACGCATTTTTATGTTGTTTTACTCTGATATCTAAAGTTTTCCCGTTTCACCTATATAAAATGAGTTACATTATGTATATCCGTATCCGAGATGGCAAGATCACCAACTTTGGTGATCTTGAAGATCAAGATCAGATCACCAGAAAAATGTGATCTTGAAGATCAAGATCAGATCACCAGAAAAATGTGATCTTGAAGATCCAGATCAAGATCGTGATCTTGAAGATCACTTTTCAAGATCACTTTTTAAGATCACTTTTATATGAATTGAAAAAAGTTGTACTCTTGTAGAGTAAACAAAAACAAATTATTTTGTTAATCACTCCTGAAAAGTATCACTCCTAATACTCCCCTGAGGGCTGAGGCAATACAAGCATCGCATCCTACCCATGTCACCTGATCTAAACCACGGGGATTGACGATTCCCCTTTCAGTTTTTCAGGTGGTAAACTTAAAACTTAGTATTATCATAACTTATCAGCAAAGAAAAAACTATTAAATGACCTACATATAGTTTTTAGTTCTATTTTTCTCAATTCTCATTTCACCAGGTCCATAACCCATATCAATGAATGGTCAGCATATATAAGTAAACATTTTTTACATAGAATTTAATTTTACAGTTTTACTGCAGTACGCAATTACTGACAATATAAGGGTAAAAACCGCAAGTTAAGAGTGTTAATTTAATGTTCAACCGCTGTAAACATTTGCTTTCAGCAAAACCAATTGTTCAAAGTTACCATCCGAGAGACGACTTCGTTTGGGGCTATGAACCATGCCAGCAAACGAAAACAACCGTTCCACTGGTGCAGAGGAAGGTAGCGTGGTGTTATACCTCTTGAAGATCTTCTTTATAGCAGGATACCTATCTAAAGAGTCGAGTGCCTTACTGGTGTCCTGCAAATAATTGAGGACTTCCAAGTCTTCCTTGTTGTTAGGAGCAGAGAATGAGCCGTCCATAGTTCTGAAGAAATCGTCTTCAGATGATGAGTCTGAGTTCACCGAACTATTACCACTGCTGTCAGAATTACAATTTCTTACAGCCATTTGCAGCTTGTCTTTTACTTGAGACTTGATTGCTTCATGATCGCCGAAATTAGGCCCTTGCAACAATGATATCCATCTAAGTTTGAAATACGGATGAGATACTGAGGCCAAAACGGCATCAGTTACCTCGGGGCTCAACGACAAAAAATGACCAAATCTGGCATTGAAGCCAGAGACGACTGCTGCCAGTAATGGCATGCAGTGTCTCAAGCGCAGGTCGTTTGGTTGGATAGGCTCCAATCTTGCGAGGGCATCTTGAGTCACTAGGACTGTTGGAAGAAGACAACCGTAGTAGCATTCTTTCTCTGCCTGTAATTTGTTGAGGGCTGCTGCAATTGGTTTTAGAACAGACAAATATTCTGAAATAAATTCCAATTCATTGTCTTTGAGGATGGGTAGATTCAGTTCTTCAAGAGCTACATTCACGTCGTTCTTATGTTTATATATTTGGCTTAATGAGTCGTACATTGAGTTCCATCGGGTGACGCATGGGTACCTAAATTGGACGCCAGTTATTTCCTGTATTTTTTCTGCTGACTTGGGTTTACCAGCAGCATTCCACAGCGCCGAACATTTTCCCATTGCAGAATGCTTTATCTTCTTTAGTCCAGGTGAATTCAGTCCTTTATCTGCATCAGTTGTTGCTACCAAGTTCAATGTGTGGGAGGCACATCGAATATGGGATGATAGTTTCACTGACTCCTCTCCATGCTCTCCTGAATGTTCAGGAAAGTTGCTGATGATAACCTCTTCATCTGAATCTTTTTCATCATCATCTTCATCTGCATCATCTTCATCAATGTCGTCAGTACGATTCTGAACACGAACACCGAACTCTTTAAAGCATTTCACCATGTTCGATGCATTGTCGGTGACTGTAGATACAACTTTTCTATAAGATAAACCATGCTCCGAGTTGATCCTGTCCAATATTCCAGCAATTTTATCAAAGCTATGTGTTCCACGAAATCTTCGGCATGCCAGTGCAGCTGATCCTCGCGACAAGTCATCATTGATCTGTAATGTAAGAATATAAAATCAATGTTTGTATGAACATTTTTTTAAGCTTAATTTAATAATATTGGTTAGACACGCACCAGCTAAACTGCGCCACCAAACATTGAAGAGAAGAACTATGTGATATAAAGGAGGCAATTCAGCGATGAGTCGCCTACCATACCACCACATCAGTGACCCATCCCATAAGAGCAAAATGTGGAAGAGTCCATATTCACAGCCTGTGAATATGGACTCTTCCACATTTTGCTGTGAATCAGACACAATGACAGATGACAGAATCAGTGAATTAGTGTGAAATTACTGTGAATCACAGCAAAATGAAGACTCACCAAATTAATGAATGAGGAACACATGTCGAATAATTGAAAAGATTATACTATAAGTCTATCAGACTATCAGTCTATCACCAATGGTCAATTTATCAATTATATAAAAATAATACACTAAATCAATAGCATACCCAATGCGCAGTGACTCCCATGAAACTGCGGTGATTAGTTGACCATATGTCGCATGTAACACACACATGGTCAACTGCTGCCAGTTTTGCTTGTATGTCTTCCTTCATTGTACTGGTTGTTGTTGCAAGAGATCTAGCCAGGGTGCGTCTAGATGGCACCTGAACAGCCGGGTTGACGTCTGAAAAAAATATTTAAAAATTAAAACAAATACAATAGATTAGCTATGGAAAAAATATCAAAATATTTAGCTAGGCTAGCGATAGTCTAATGTTCATACAAATAATATGATTAATTATTTTAATCAGATATTAGCTATGGAAAAAATAGCAAAATATTTGAGTTATACTAACATGAAAGAAGATCCTTAAATTCATGTAGTTCAACTAGGCTCAATGGTAGGAGCCCATTAGCCACAAGCGAGAGAATCTTCTTTTCAAGGATATCCTTGCATATTGGTGGTCCTGGTTTTTGCTTGGAAATGTGGAACATGCTTAGTGTTGACTGCTTGGCAATTTTGGCAGGGCCAGCATTGCTGCCGCTGGCATCTTCTTCTTTAGCTGGACGCTTGCGAGATTTCTTCTCCGATTCATATTCACCCAAAAGATCCGAATGTAGTTTCTGCACAAGAAAATAAATTATTATCATGCGGAGAGACTTCTTGAACACCCTGTATAATATTTATCAGAGTATCAAACTTCTAGTTGAAATTAATACTTAACAAGATTCTAAAATTTTGTTATCTTTAACTAAAATTATTTTCACCATGATCAGTGCATTTTTATCCTATGTTAAATTGAAAGCCGAATTTCGTCCTTCAGTAACTAAATAGGAGAAATTACAGACATGGATCAGACAGAGAGAAAGACAGATACACCTGGCGTTTTATTATAGTTGGATATCGGCAGTTTTTAATGTAGTTACTAGTCCATAATCTATTAATATCTGAAGTGCACAATATATTCAAATGGACGTCTATGTAAATGTAGCATTAGTCTTGTATGGCACCAGTCACTTAAAATATGACTTGAACCATTATGTTAATGTTGCTACTTACTACTTAGTTACTAAGTAGTACTAACCCTGAGGTGCCTCAGAAGATTGCTTGTTGAGTCGAGGCCAGCAGACAGAATTGTAGTTTTCTTTGTACACTGCCTACAAATAACTTTGATACTGTTTCCAGTTTTTTCGACAATTTGAAAATATTTTCCGTTCAATAGCACAGATTGATCCTTATTACCAACATTGTTATCTAAATATATTGAATACTGTTCTGGTGACAACCTAGAATATTTGGTTCCCTTGGGAGCCTGTTGAAGTTGTAAAATTGCACTCATTATTAAAAAATTCAATCTGTAAATAAAATATGTTTAGAATTAATTTATTATGAATACGGACCTATAGGCTATATTTTATGCCTATATATAATAATATATTAATAGAACACTTTTAACATAATTGCACAGTAAATTACACTTTTTACGAGCCTAAATTCCACAGCAACTACACCTTCCATGAGCCCACGCATGACGCAAGTCACCCAACTAACAGAAAACATAAACAGTCGGTGTTGAACAAAGTTGCCACCAGATGTCGCTTGGACAAAAAACAAATGACATTCGCATAGCGGCATATTTAAGAATCTGAAATTAAAAGTGATCTTGAAGTCTAAAGTGATCTTCAAGATCAAGATCACAAGAAATAAAGTGATCTTAGATCAAGATCAAGATCACCATAATAAAAGTGATCTTCAAGATCAAGATCAGATCACGATCTTGATCTTCAAGATCACGATCTGATCTTGAAGATCAAGATCGTGCCCATCTCTGTCCGTATCGAATACTTCAATACAAAATGTGCCTTAGGTTATAGCTTAAGATTTTCAGTCCCTAAAAAACCTCGGAGTTTGCTTATTGCCAAAGCTTTTGCCAGTTTCGAAAAACATAGTGATATATGCGAAAATGATGGGGCTTTCGCTAAAGGGTGTGTGTATCAGAAGGTTCCGTCGTCACCCAACTCCTGACTCTCACTCTACTTATATTTCTGGCCGGAATCGTGCAAAATCTGTTCTTCGGCTGTTCCTCCATCGCCTTCCTCTTCCAATTTAATTATGTATAAGGCGTCGTTCAAAAATTACGTGCCGCTATTTTGCTAAAACCTGACACCCCCATTATAGGGGGGGGGGTCTGGTCTAGCGTTACAGAACATTCCTGGGGGATCTGGGATGTTAAGTTTTAGCAAAAATAGTGTTACGTAATTTTTGAACGGCCGCTAAAATCAAAATTTCTTTCAAATATGTTTTTTTCTGCCCTATATGGGTTCAACTCTCGGAAGGCGTACGGTCCTGGTGGTGTTCCTCCTGTTCTCAAAACCTGTGATTTTATGCTAACACTCTGCCTATTCAAACTTTTTCGTCTTTGTCTTTCCTCTGGTACTTTTCCTTCCTGTTTCAAGTTCGCTTTCATTCAGCGTGTCCCATAGAAGGGTGACCACTCTCAATCCTCCAATTATCGTCCAACTGCTTTGATTTCTTGCCTTTCTAAAGTTTTTGAATATATCCTTAATAGGAAGATTCTTAAACACATCTCTTCTCACAATCTTCTTTCAGATCGTCAGTATGGGTTCCGCAGGATACGCTCTACTGGTGATCTTCTTGTATATCTCTCTGACTCTTGGCCATCCTCATTTCGGGATTTCAGTGAAACCTTTTCTATCGCGCTAGACATATAAAGACTTTTGATAGAGTCTAGCACAAATCTTTAATTTCCAAATTGCCTTCCTTCTGGTTTTATCCTTCCACCTGTGCCTTCATCTCTGATTTCCTTTCTGATTTATCTACAGCTGCGGTTGCATGTGTCCACTGTTCTTCTAAAGCTATTAATGATGGTGTGTTCCTTAGGGCTATGTCCTGTCACCTACTCGCTTCCTATTATTTATCAATGATATTTTAAGTCGTACTTTCTGTCCTATCGACTCCTATGCCAATGATTCCACCCTTCTCTTCTTCACCGACTTCGCCCTTCGCAACTTCTTGCATAAGAAAAAAAAATAGACGACGGCTTTGTTTCAAATTGTCGATTTCATAAAAGTATGGAAGAAAAGCGTGACGTCACTGTTCATCAAAAACATAAACCTTTGCGAAAACAAATTGAAGGCCGGGCGGGCCTTTGGTAAGATTTAGATCAATAATCCGTGTTCGGTTTGTGCAGTTTCTTGTTACTTATTTCATGACTAGTTCGGCCTAAACTTTAGTTTATGTAAAGTATGTACATCATGCGATATAACAGCCTAGCATCATAAATAATTAATTAATTTCTCGTAGCTAGTAAGACGAAGCAAAATTGTCAGCTTGCTGCTGACTTGCAAGACCGCTGAGCTGTGAAGCTGCTGGTCAAGCCACATTAGAGTAAACCTGATTTCTCGAACTTTTACCCTTTACTTGGTATTTCTTTACTATTACATCGGTCTCCAGTAGAAAGTTTTAAAAGCTGGTTTTTATTGGAAAATTATTGAAAAATTATTTTTATTTAGGTGCAATATTGGTATTATTATAGTTTCAACCACAACTTGATTACTGCATATTTGATGTGTTGTTTAGCTGTATCTCTTCATTTTGGACAACTTTTCTAATACCACTTCCGTCGCAAATGGATAATAACGGATAAATATAATAATTTTTGGTCCGCCAAATTGTCTCAGTCTAGCCATGGATACAGTGTGTGAAGGTTGTGCTCTTACTCCATTTGAAGTGATTCATAAATTTTTTAAGAATAACATTGACTCGTTAGGTTAATTGAATGCCTAGTTAGGGCAACTGTACACCCTTGACAATTGGTTAGGTTAAGTCATGATATTTTCATTAGTTTAATGATTTATTTTTAAAATTAATTTATGGTTGGATTCTGAAGGAATCGTTTATCTTATCACTCCATCATAATCCAACCCAACTCAATCTAGTGGATTGGATTGGGTAATTATGTGTATTGAGTAACTCAGTCATTTTACATACCAAAATATTTTTCTAGTAGTATTTGATGTGATTTGTTCAAATCTGACCTCCATTTCTGTCGGAAATGAGATCCAACAAAGTAATAGTACTTTGAAGTTTGGCTAATTTTCAAGGGAAATGGAGGTCAAAATCTAAGCAAAACACATTAAATATTACTAGGAAATGTATGGTTAATATTCGTTTTAATGCTTTGTTCGTTTTTGATAGAAGGAGATTTCTATGACAATTTAACATATTTTATATTCAGGACACCTTGAAACCTCAGGGAAACTGATAAAAATCAAGGAAATGTAATAATTATTTTTTATGGAAAAAAAAAAAATTTAAAAAAATTTAGACGTAAAAAGTAGCCATTATAGGCCATTGACCGAGTATTTAGCTTTTAACGCTGTTAAAATTTTAACGAACGTCGCCCTCTCCAGTTTTATGGGGAGACATCTCGTGGCAAAATTAGGAAACATAGGTCAAAACAACTAATTAAAAAATCGTTTTTGTTTCACGTGACCTTATCCGACCAATCAGAGACGTACATTTTGAATCTCTCATAATGCACTCATTCAAGAATGCTTTTTCAGTCTGGTTTACATTATGGTGTGCAGAGGTTGTGATTGCCTGGGTTTTTGGTACCTTGGAACGCAGTTCCAAAAAACTACTGTTGTTTGCGGTTCCTCAGAGAGACGCAACAACTCTTGTTCGCCTGATCCAGCAACATATTAGGCCTGGGACTACAATCTATTCCGACGAGTGGCGTGCGTATTCTCAACTTGGAAATCTAGGCTACATTCACCGGACAGTCAACCATTCACAGCGGTTCGTGGAAGACACCGTTCACATTCAAAATATTGAGCGTTGTTGGAAACGTGAAAAGCTGGATATTACGGTCTGGCAACAAAACCCAATCAGTTTAGGTTAGGTTAGGTCAGTTTAGGTTAGGTTAGGTTGTTTAGGTTAGGTTAGGTCTGAACCAAAACATATTTTTCTGGTGTTTTTTGCTCAAATCTGAACTTCGTTTCTTTGGGAAATGAGCCATTTTTGAGAATTTTCAATTTTAAAATTTCTCAAAAACGGCTCATTTCCCAAAGAAACGAAGTTCAGATTTGAACAAATCATACCACAAAACCAGGAAAATGTGTTTTGGTTCAGAAAGGAGGAAAAGCACTAAAACGAATAATTACCAAATGTATTTTGGTGTTAATTAACCTAACCTAACCTTACCTAACCTAACATGAATATGTTATTACATTATCATTTGTATAACTTAGGTCTCTGGGGTATGGGGGTGGGGCCCCCGTAAATATCATGCATGACAAATTGATCGATATTGATCAACATTTTAGTGTTGGAAATTCAAAATTCAAAAATATAAAACCCTATACCGATCAATTTGTGATGCATGATCTTTACGGGGGCTCTGCCCCCATACCCCTGAGACCTAAATTATACAAATGATAATGTAATAACATATTCAATATTTCTACTACTCAGGAATCATTAGAATGCACTTCGTATATTAAATCCTCAAAATAATATTCGCACCATTCACATGTCATCGTGACAAATATTTATGAAAAACTAACAGAAGTAGACTAGCAACTTAAAAGGCCTAACAACTTAAAAAGTCTAGCTCATATATCATGTTCTCATGATGTCACCAATCAAATATTGGAAGGGCGGGAAAAAAATACAAAAGTGTCATAATATTCAAATCTACATAATTTGGTAAGGACGCATCTGCGAGCATAGTGACTTATATGAAAATGATGAGAAAATTATGCTTTAATATTTTATAATTATATTTGCTTTTGATATTCTGAGTACGATAAAACTCGTATTAACCTTGGATTGAGTTGGGTTAGGTTATGAAACTTATGTTTTTCCTATGTTTTTTGAGGCGATTCACTCAAATTTGACATCCATTTCCACTGCAAATCACTCGTTTTTGGCTTTTGATATTGGGTGGGGGGGATCTTAAAAATGAGTGATTTGCGACAGAAACAGATGCCAAATTTGAATGAATCTCATCAAAAAATAGGAAAAACATAAGTTTCATATTCAAAATGAATTGGGGCTGAAACTGCAAATTTACTAGGTTCAGTTCCTAGGTTTTCTGTTGGTTTCTGATGTGATTCATCTGAAAATGACATTCATTTCTCTGTCGCAAATCACTCATTTTTTATCCCCCTCACCCAAACACTCTGATTTCCCACGCATTCCCCCATATTTTTTGGGGGGGGGGGGCACAAAAACAAGTAATTTGCAATGGAAATGAATGTCATTTTTGGATGAATCACATCAGAAACCACCGGAAAACCTAATTTTTATTTTTCAAAATGAGTTGTGGTTTGAAACTATAAATTTATCGCAATATTAATCCCTTGGCCCCTTTGCTGCATATCGTATAGTTTCGCTATATCCGAGGTTAGCCAAACCACCTTTGATTTGCATATAGTAAGGTTTATACAGGCCTTATGGTATGTATACCATGGTATTGTAGGCATATATATATATATATATATATATATATATGTATGTATATATATGTATATATGTATATGTATGTGTATATATATGTATATGTATGTGTATATATATGTATGTATGTGTATATATATGTTATATATGTTATATATATATATGTATATATTATATATGTATATATATATGTATATGTATTATATATATATGTATATATATATATATGTATATATATATATATGTATATGTATATATATATATATGTATTGTATATATATATGTATATATGTATATATATGTATGTATATATATGTATATATATTGTATATATGAAAAAATTTTTCACGAAAGTGACACTTATTTTCGAAAGTTTGAATTTTTATCGGGACGGGCGCGTTTCTGGTTCCATTTTGTCAAAAATATCGTGTGTAAAATATTTTTGAAATAAAACAATATTTAGAACTGCCTCAATACGGTCAAAGTTTGTATATTTTCTCGAAAGTAGAAATTTTAGATCATGATGTTCTATGCCTCTAGCAAATCATATCACTTCTAGTTTGTTCAAGCTACTAATCTTGACCTAAAACATATAACTGGACTTCATACTTTCAACTCTAGGTCCCCCTCAACTCGAGTATTAGCCCCTCAAGGGGGGGGGGGTATCATGGGCGCCCATCTCCCTCTCATTGTTGCCTACTTTGCAGAGGTCCGGTGGACTTGCGGGTGGTTGGGTCACAGCGGTGCTTCTCGACCACTTGTAAGAGGAACTGCCTTTGGTCTTCACTCTTGGTAAGGGCCAGGTTGAAAGACTGCATCAACGCCACCCCGCGCTCCGCGAAGTCATTGACAACTTGAAGGGCCTGGACTCGGCGGGATGCGGCGATGAGGCTGGGTCCGTCCGCCACTCCTCCGGATCCTTGAGCAGGAAGGCGGTGCTGATGTCCAGAACCTTGAAGAACTCCTTTGATGTAGTCGTTGTGAACTTGGCCAATGTTATTGTTGGCGATTGAGGCGGTGGACAGTCCACATTGTACGCCGCGGGGGATCCTCCGATCCTTCCTCTTCTTCCATCGCTTTAATCATCTCCCGCTTTGTCGCCAAGTCGATACCACTCGTCGAAGATGGCCAGGGTGATGAGGCGCTCGATCAAGTACCTAGGTGCCTGGCGAAGACTGTCGCCGTCGCCTTGGCCACCGCTGAGTCCGGATAATAGACGAGGGCCTTGAGCAGCGCGAGGTCCGCGGCTGGGGCCGTTGCCGGGAGCGGCGCTTTGTACCAGGCCGTCACGTAGATGGACACGGCGAAGATGGTGAATCGCCAGATTCCAGCCGCTTCGCCTGACGACATCTGAAACTGTTCCCGGAACAGGAACAGTTTGATGGCATAGATGACTTTTGCCATCCAGCTCGCGCGATGGAAGGTGCTGGGACGAGCGAACCGGCACCCCGCTTGTTCGGACCACCCAGCACAATTACAGAGAGCTCCAAAGTTCCCTGTAGTCATCACGTGATGTTGACCGTCGAGGAGGCGGCTGAATTCGATCAGCAGGTCGTCGCGGGCGTCCTTCAGGTGCTGCGGCATGGTTTCCATCCTCGAAGGGCTTCGCTTTGGTTTGATCGATGAAGTCCCACTGGGCGGCGATCGTTTGAACAGGAGGATGTCAGGACCAGTAGAGGGACCGAGGCACGCCGTGAATGCCTTCTCGCACACCAGTTCGTGGATGTGGTGGCGGCAAGCCAAATGAAGCACTGTCTTCTCGAGTTTCTGCTCAATGATATAGCAAGCTCCTCCTGAGAGTCCTGTGTTTGAGGCGGTGGTGTCAAAAGAGAGGGCACAGATCCGTCCCTTGATGTCCCAATCCTCGAGGGCAGAGAGGACGGCTTCCGCCATGGCGTGGCCGGTGCCGTCGGGGAGGCTGGGCACAGCCAGAAGCTTGTCGACGTTCTCCCCAGACACCAGAACTGGAAGGCGATCTTCAGCAGGGCCTTCGTCAGCCGCTGGTACGATTTTCCCGTCCCAGTGAACGGTCAGCGGCACAGTAGGATGGAAGGCTGCCTTCATTTCCGCTGCTGCCATAGCACGGAACTTTGCTCGTCGCGGCGGAGGATTCGCGGTTCAAGACCAGCTCTCTCAGGGTCGTGGCCCAAGCTCCTCGCAGCCGCCGACAGCAAAAAACACCTTCTCGGTCGGTAAGTTTCGTCCGATCCATCGCTGCGGAGAGATCAGGGTGATCATCTTTTTCGACGCGCGGAATCGCTTTGGGTGGTAAAGGGGTCGTAGATGCTTCTGCATTCGACGTGGACGGGCCCGGGAGAGAGAGCTCTTCCTCTTCTTCTCGGCGACGACGCCGTGTCGGTGACCGAGTCGGGCTGCTTGCACCTGAGCTGGAGCTCGATGCCAGTTCGACGAGTTCTTCTCGGCTCTCTCTGTTCGCCCTTTCATCATCTTGCCGGCGGCTCCTTTCCGCTTCCTGTCTCCTCGCACGCTCCTCCTCAGTGTGCAGCGTCATGTCACGTGTGGAGGAGATGGCCGCGCCGCACCTCGGCCCTTTGTCCCGTCAGGAACTCCCTTCCTCTTCGATTGTGATCATCGACATCGCTGTTCGTGTGCGATGTCGAAGAGGCGGTCAAGGATGAGAGGAACTCGGCCTCGTTCCTGATTTGGGTCACAGTGCGCCGTTTCGAGTTCTTGTTCAGAGCCCGCCACTTCTCGTACATTCGGAGAACCTTGTCCCTTGCGCGTTGGTCTTTCTGTGTAGGAATACGGGACCGCTCCCAGAATTCCTTGACTGCGGTCACTGTCTCAGCGGCTGCTTCCTTGATCGCTTCTTGACGTCAAGGTGAAGGTGGAAAAGTACTGAAGCGCCTGCTTTCCCGTAGGCAGCATGCTTCCTGTGATGCTGTGGTCCACGGTCCCCAGGAGATAGACTGCTGTTTTAGATCTTGTTGCCGAAGCCATCACGTCGTTTGAGAACTCACTGAAAAAGAGAATGAAACACTGTTAGTGTTGGCAAAACTCGTCCCAACCCATTTTCTACTTAGAATAACATGTTCTTTC
>JAJOZX010013984.1:0-84128 GCA_023014485.1 Bathynomus jamesi | reverse complement strand
CCCTCGGGGCGTGGGGCCCAATTTGAACAAATTGGTCTAATTGGCTTAAAACCAGCCCTGGTTATAATTACTTATGCTACCAAGCTTTTTACTCTTTATCTGGCTCGCATAGTCTCGCAGGAACCATATACATATTGCCCTAGGTTATGTGGCCATTTTTACATTGATCAGTTTGTTCCTACATGACCAATTCTGACCAATCAGGATCTTTATAACGGATACAGGGAGCTGGTCTCCATGAAGCGCTATATGTCCCATATATTTTAACTGACATCCATTGTTATATGTAAATTTGTCCTTACCAAGGTCATCTGCTAGATGACTTGCATCAATTTTTTTCTTGCACTAATCAATTTAAAGCTTGCCTTATGATGTGCCCAAATTAGATGCCAAAAATATCAACTATCTCCAATTTTGTTTATATTTGGTACACTTAAGGACCCTTATGAGAAATGTAGATGCCCAAAATTTCACACCTCTGTGACCTCAGGGTGCTGAGATATGAGGTCAAGAAAGTTGACCTTTTGACCAGATTTTTTTGAAATTTAATATCTAAATTGTCATATCTCAGCTTCTACTGGACTGATTTACTTCTTTTTTGTCATTTTAAAGCTTGAGATGAGTAGAATCTTTTGTCTATCTGAAATATATCATAAATGATTCATAGTTATATAGAAGTTGGAAATATTTGAACTTGAATAAAAAAGAAAAATCTTTTTTTTTAGTTTTTTGTCCCAAGGTACCTCTATCCAAGCACAACATTGTGTAAAAATTTCATTATTCTCTGGCAAATACTTGAGAAAATATAGCCCTTTCAGTGTGACAAATTTAAAAAAAAATAAAAAAATGCGAAATGAAAAATCATTGCTATTCCTATGAAAAATGATATGGAGTAACTTTTTTTTAAAGTATATGCAGCATTGACAAATAAAATGACTAATTTGGAGTTTTAAATTTGGTACCCTATGTAGGGGAGATTTTTTCTAAAATTTTCCAAACATATATAAAAATTAATTTGTTTTGAGTATGGTACTTTCTAGTAATTTTAGCATTTGAAGAATAACATGGTTGAATTTATTTGAATTGAATTTATTTTCATCAGCCCAGTTGAAAAGAGACATCTTGCTTTCTTGTAAAATTTTGTGATCCCCTTTAGTTGTTAATTTGTAAAAATAATTAGTTTGTTACATAAAAAAAAAAATTGACTAAATCTGAAATTAAAGAGAAATTATGAAAGTGAATTGCTAGTGATTATATTAAATTATTGGTATATAGCATGGGTTAGATGGTTAATAATTTGAAAATTCTAAACTTAAATAGGTATTTTAGGTTCGTTCTTTGAAGTAATTCTTTGAGATTGAGACTTTGGTACATTTTCTCTTACTAAATTGTACTCCCATTTCTCGTCATTACATTGACTTTTCTGATGATGCTTGAAAATCTTAGTCAAAATATCTGGATGTTGGTGATAGAAAAATGAAGGATTGGGACCATGAGTGTGTAAGAATGACACCTTCACCTCTGGATTCTGTTGATTTTTCCAAAACATATTATAACCACCATTGGTGGTCATAATCTATAGCAACAAAACCATTTATATCATTTCCTCTTCTGTTACTTTTACGATTGTTGACTCATTAGATGCTGAATATCTCTTAACAGTAATTGATGAAAGTAAAACAGGTTTCATGTGGTGCAATTTTAGAGTTCCAGAAATGGTTTTGGCTTTTGAATTTTGGTCTTTTAAAAATTCTTCTTTGATAGTCTTCAGTTATTAAAAATGTTTTTAATGTTAGTTAGCAAATTCAAACAAATTTCGGGGTGTTATTTGGTTATCATATGGTCTTTGGAGGCTTGCTTTTGCAGCTAATCTTTTAATAGTGCCCCCCAATCCATTGCATGGTCCTTTTCCGAGACTTTAATTTTTATAATTTTTGTATTGGGCAGCACATCCATCCGAAAAATATAAAAATTTTTATGAATAGAATTTTTTCTTCTATAAATTTACATAGGTGGTGTTGAAAAAGATGAACCGTGACAATATTGTGGTCATTACATTATGAAATAATTACAAAATTTAAGTTCGTTAGATTTCCTTGGGCCTTGAAATATAGACTGAATGGATGAATAGTAGTCATTTGGTTGTTCCAATGGAACGACTGAACTTCATCTTGGAGAATAGCTGAATAATTTTCTGAGAAGTCGCATACAGCCAAAACTTCATCAGTTTCCAATGATGTTTTCTTATCCTGATAGTAGTTTGATTGCATATTTGTTAGGAAATCGTGGATCTGAAAGCAAGTATATAAATTAGAATTTAGAAGGGCAAATGATATTCTAGTACAAGGTTATTTTGTCAACATCAAGATATATTATTTTTATATGATTTCGTAATAATTATACATATGTTCAATAAGTGTTAAATTATTATTACTACCTGATACTACTTCAATTTTTCACAATTCTTCTATGTAATCATCTGTAGACAACTGCATCAATTCTAAATTTGACCTATTGGTGTTGGTCCCTTTTTTGAATTGAATGTTTTAAGTAAACATAATTTTCATCAAATAACATTTGGAGCTGAGTGGTTAAATAGGTGGTTTCACCAGAGATTACATTCTATTAGGCAACGTACTTGCGAGGAAGGATTGCACATTAGGGAAGGTAACAATTGGCAAACATGACTGATTTTAGGCTCTAATTTTATCAATTTTTGCCCCCAATGAACAGAAGTTTTAGGTTTTGGTGGATAACACAAATGCATACTGAGTGCGTACCAGATCTGCCTGCAATTACACATTGTTTAGGCCTTAATGAGGTAGATTTATTAAATCTAATTTTCATCCTTGGGTATTTATTTTTAAAGGCCTCGTATGCCTCTTTCAAGTTATGGAGAAGGTGGTGCTTCTGTTTGTTCCCTTTAACCTTGTTCATTAATAAAATGCACACAATCTTTTTTACCTGCCATTAATCTACTTGTTTTCATTTAAATAAATTTTAACTGAATCTTCTATTCCCATTTCTAGAACTTTCCCAGATTTTGGATTTGGTTCTGACAAAATTCCATAACTTTCTACCATTTTCTTAGCAATGCATGCAGTATGCTTGATAGTATTGAATTCTTGGCATATTTTTCTTATACTCCAGCTTTTGGGCAGAACTGTTAAAATTTTAATTTCACTTCTTTTAGTGCTTGAATTGTTAAATTTTTCTTTTAGCTAGTCTAAAATTTCTTTATCCTTTTCTTCCTGTGATGTTTCTTCCTCTTCAACTATAGTTTTCCCACTAGCAGCTTCTATTTTTCTTTTGAACGTATCTTTAACTTGTTTAAATTTTTTCAGTCCATATTCCTTTTGAGATCTAATTTTTTTTTTAACTGAACTCTCTCTCCTATTTCTTTTAATGAACTATTCAGCATTGCTAATTCAAAATTCTCTGTTAGAGACTGAACTTGAGCTTGACCCTGATGACACAAGTTCAAGTGGTCTTTCAGATATGACAGAGCTAAAGGGATGAGATGAGTCAGTCTGAATTTTCAGTATTTTCTTTTAATATTTTAACAAGAATTCTGCACAGATTACAGTATGATTTTGTTAATTGAAGATCAGGCTGCTTAATTATTTCAGGTGGAACTACTCTTAGTTGCTTAGTTCACCATTTCCCTTGATGCTCATTGAAAGGATCAGCACATTTTCTTTTTAAATTAACCGAATCCATTTCAAAATTTTCTAATTGAAATAGAATAGGTACCTGGCTAGGAACTTCTGAATATATTACATGTAGATGATTTATTTTATAGTTTCCTAAAAGACCTGGAAAAAAGTACATGTACACATAAAACAGTTATTTGTACTAGGAGTTAATGTTTGCATACAAATAACAGATACAAAAATAGGTATACCTAATAGGACATGTCAAATTTACAGCTCAATTAGTTTTTATTTGTCATAGTGCTATACTTTCAAAAATAAAAGTTACTCCACATCATCCCATAGGAATAGCAATGATTTTTCATTTTATTTTTTTTTAATTTGTCAGTGCTATATTTTCTCAAGTATTTGCCAGAAAATAATGAAATTTTTACACAATTGTGCTTGGATAGAGGTATCTTGGAAAAAAAAAAAAAAAAAAAAATAATAATACGTACTTTTTTTTACTAAAGTTCAAATATTTCCAACTTCTATAACTTTTTTGTGAATCATTTATGGATATATTTCAAGATAGACAAAATATTCTACTCCTTTCAAGCTTTAAAATTATACCAAAATGAAGTAAATTGGTCCAGTAGAAGCCGAGATATGACAATTTAGAATTTTAGATAGATTAAATTTTTAAAAAAAATCTGGTCAAAAGGTCAACTTTCATGACCTCATATCTCGGCACCCTGAGGTCAGAGGTATGAAAATTTGGGTATAAATTTCTCATAAGGGTTCTTAAGTGTACTAAGTATAAACATCAGGGATGGTTGACATTTTTTTTGACCTTGTCTGATTTGACATGGAATGACCCCAAACAGCATTTCCAACTTAGCAACACAACACTCTATCTCATGATAGAATGAAAGAAATTTATTTTGTCATGCCCAAAATCTATTTTGCCATATGCCAGATTTCATGCTAAAATTCACCAGATCCATTTCCTTATATACTGCACCTATTTTGACATGCTACACTGGGTCTCAATCCTGGTGCTGAGGGATTCATAGTCAGTGATGCTAACCACTACACCACCAAGGTGTATATATACTGAGCTGCAAAAGTATTTATGAATTGTAAGTTATAATATATTTGGAATAAGAATATGTACATAATAAGATATTTAATTGTAATATAATTGATATATTTGACAATAAAACAGGTTAATAAAAGAAAACTAATATACATACATACATGTAGAAATTTATTTATAGAAACTTATGGAAATTAGTGTCTATATGGCCACCCTTGTTCTTTCACTCTAGTTCAAGAGGCAGTGAGTCAACCAACTTTGTGCATGATTCAGGACTGATTTTATACCACTCTTCTTGAACTTTCCATAAATCTTTATTTTTTGCCTTATCTTCTCTTATTCTTACTTTTCTTGCAAACTCATCCCAAAGATGTTCAATGGGATTTAAATCTGGACTCTGAAATGGCCATTGTAGCATTATTAACCCCTTAAGCTTACTGCAGTAGAGCTGTTTTAGTGATTTAGCACTATGCATAGGATCATTATCCTGTTAAAATATGAAGTTTGCATAATCTCCATGAAGTTCCTTAGCAGCTGGGATTGCAATATTAGTGAATAGGTGTTTGAATATCAGTGGTGTGTACTCCTAAGATGCAAGGTAAGCAATGCTTATGTAAATAATAATTATCTAACCTTTTTGTTCTGTTTCAGTTTCGTAGACTTAAATGGATCAATAAAAAAAATATTAATATTCATACTTCAGCTTTATCAAAAATCTTGTCATTTGCTTACCCTAGCATTTTTTTCACGACACGCCACTATTGAATACATATTAATCCATGTGCCCATATTCATTCCCAGTGATCCAGTGTAATTTTCCAACTCCCTTTGAGAGGCAGCTCCACACATTGATTCTACTTCCTTTTTCACCGTTGGAATAAGGCATTCATTCTTATATTCTTCACTAATGTGTGTCAACAATTTTCCTCCTTTTATCACTACCAAAAATTTTGAATTTGCTTTCATCACTCCATACAATTTTTGACCAGTTCTCAGCATCCCAATCTGTGTTGAATAGCAAATTCTAATTGTGCTTTCACATTCTTTGACAGGTTTTTTCTTACTTACTCTAGCAAATATTTTAACCTCCTCCTTACTGTATCAGCACTAACTTTTGTTTCTCTCACTTTCACTAATTCTTTACTCAAGTCATTTGCTGTCATAAATCTATTCTCCAAAGCCAGAAATTTTAGATGCCTTACACCACACTCTGACAACCCTCTTTCTTCCAGTATGGACTAACTTGCAGGTACTTCTTGGTTTAAAATGTTTCTTATGGTAACTGACTACCTTCATTCATCTTCAGCATTTTTTTTGCAATACTTGTATTGGAATAATTACTCATTTTAACAAGAGCAGTCAATTCTCTTAGTCTTGGCTAGGTAACGCGCATGTCTTAACCATTCTCTCAAATTGGAAATATACCAGTCAAAACTTTGTTGAAGAGCATTAAAATGAATTCTCCTGTTAAGGCTGACAGCACACTAAACTCCGCGTAATCTGTGCTACTAATTTCAAAATTAGAGGACTTTTAATTTAGTGATGCCAAAATATTAAAGAAACACACTGGGAATTAATTACAATGACTTGGTGGCAAAATATTGTATTTAATCTAATAATTACTGTCTTGTACTAATTAGTATTGTGCATAACCTAAATTGCCATAAAAAATATATTAATATAAAATAAATTTTACTAAATTGCAAAAGGTAAAGCTACCATTAATATCTAGATATTTTTCAATACCTATATATATATATATACATGGTGAACCAAAAGTAGGTGGACAGTAGGTTGAATACGGTTTGTGTTATATTATATTATAACTATGGTGTTCATTATAACTATGGTGTTTGTGTTATATTATATTAAATATTATAACTAAATTTATTTAAATTTTATTTTGTATTATAGTATACAAAAAAATTAAATATATATTCTCAAAATAAATGTTATCATTTACTGTCCATCTACATTTGGTTCACCCTATATATAAATATATATATATCATGGGGTCAGTTACTAGGTTTCTATTACTATTATTTTTGATTCCTTCTATTATTGTTACTATTACTTGGTCATCTATTACTTTTGTATGTGGGGTACTTCACTCCTTTGATGAAAAGGATCTGTCTATTTAAATGCAATTAGAATCAGTGTGTTAACAAATAAACACTTTATTTCAGACTCAACAGATACAAACATTATACAAGATTAAGAGAGTTGTTTGGAGCACTGACTTAAGTCAGCCAGTAAATCACTGTGTATAATTAACATAAATTACAATGATCCAATCATAAGGTGGTGTGCCAACTATCACTAACATAAGTAAAACCATCACCAGGAAGACTACGCATGGATGAAAGGGTCAAGTTATCATCTTCACAGAAGGCCTTTAAGTGGTTGCTAAACAAAGATTTATCATTAAGCATATTAGCATTAGAGAGACCAATAATAGCTACACATGTCATATCCAACTCATCAATAATACTGCTGACCTGCCCCAATTTAATGAGGTAATAATCTTCATTATCAACTGCCTGAAAAGGTGCATAGATATGAAGAATTACAAATTTTTTGTCTACATAAATTTCTATTCCAGTTAGCCAATTCAAACCAAGTTTTAATTCACAAATATATTTCCCATACCCAAACCTCCATGGAATAGCTACCCTACCAGGTGGGTGGCCTGCAGGGAGACCATTTTGTTTATCTCTGGTGGCCTTCCCTATCCTGTGAAAGTTAGTGGATGGGCTATTCAGGTCATTTAAGTCCTGGTTCCTGCAGACAGAGAATATCAGCATCCTCTGATGGCTTATCAATTATGATTCACCTGTGTTTGCTGTTATTGCCTAAACTTAGGCCTCTACAGTTATGAGAGATTACCTTGAATATTGCAATTAGGAAGATGGAGTAGTTCTGCCAGCCATCTGTGTTGAATTCCACTTATACCAGGCACAACAGTTACAGTTAAAGGACTTAAGTATGCTCTTTCCAATTTTGGTGTCTACCCATCTTCAATGCTCATTTCATGCTATAAAATTAAATACTCAAAATGGCTGCTGCAAGCATTCTAACTTGTGGAAACACTCCTAATGCATTGTAGTTTGAAAAGTCTCTTATGATCTCAGTAAATTAGGACTGCATTTAAAGAGCTAAATTAAAAGTTCTGGAGAGAAGTAGGGAGAGAGGAGGAGCTTTGAATTTTATTTGACATGACATGACATGACTTCAGCAACCAATTAACAGATAGTGTCTGTTTCACAAAAATATTTTTGGTTTTGCTGTGCATGATGTTGGCAGGTAGCTGTTTCAGTATTCAAGTGTTCCACCACTGACATTTTAGACCAAATCCTGTGCAATGCTCATTATTATTGTCTGAGACTTATGCTCCCTCTCCATCATTCCTTCAGCCTCTGAGGTCTCATCATTGTCATCCTCCAACAATTCCTGTCCACCAAACATCAAGCGAAGAAACATGGAGGTTGTCAGGAACACATGAAATCATTTCCTCTTCATTCACAGCAAATCCTTTGTACTTTGGCTGAGCAAGGATGTCAGATCTTAGCTTCAAGGCAACATGAACCATTTCAAGGAACTTCTTGGTTTGTTGATGTCTTTGGAGTGGAGAAGGTACTAGGTCTCCATTCAACAGTTTAGAGAAGGGGACATTTCAAACTTCACTGGCACAAGCAGTGTTTGTCTATCTGGCAGAGAGATGAACTTGTACTTGTCTTCAATGCATGCCTGAACCTTGGTCTTTAATGTTGATTGCCTGCTGACATAAGATGGAGGTATTTCAATGTCAGCTTCCACTGCCAATTTGCAGTATCTCTCCCAGACTTCTAACAGCTCAAGCATGTGTGCCTTCCTGGCTGCTGCTTCCAGTTCAAGTACTAGCCATTCCATTGGAACACCTGTCTCCTCTGATTCTGATTGCTCTTTTGTTTTAGATGTGAATTTTGTAAACTTTGCGTAACCTGTCAGATGATACTTGCCTTCTGCCGCAATAAGATCACTCATTCCAGCAAAGCAAACATGAGTAACTTGATCATACTTTGATGCCTCCAAAATCTTTACACTTGTTTGAAATGTACTAACTGAGGAAAGTTTATCTTTGCTTGTTGCATCTTAAAATATACAAGCATCCCAGTTCATTGCTGCCATAAGAGCTTCGAAGCACAGTGGAAGGTTTTCTTGATGCTGTATCCCCACCTTGACCTGAACTTCTCTGCTGTAAAGATTTTCTATAGTCTTTATGAGACTTGCTGGTAAGTGTTGCAAAGCATAACTTGTACTAAAACATGACTGGATGCAGTGTGGAAGATGATACATCAGTCAGTTGTTCGTTCAATCAGTTGTTTCTAGCATCATGGAGCTTTCTTCTGGCTGGTGAAGCCTGTTGCAGGGAGAAAATGCCTTGATCAGTACATTTCAGCAGCTTTTCTTTGGTGCTTTCTTAGCAAAGAATACAGTTGTCCAGATTTAAAGATCTTGGTCTCTTGAGGCTGCAGACTGGTTTTGGGTCATTCCATGTCAAGTCAGCCACCTAAAACACACACCCCTTTCAATTTTGCTCATACTTGGCACAATAGCAGATATACATGCCAAACTTAAATTCCCAAATTATTAGAGCTGACTGACCTTTGGTTACTGAGATACAAGGTCACAAAGTTGTGACATTTTGACCTTTTTTGCGTTAAATGACTATTTTCAAAATGGTGTAACTAAAAAACTATTAAAGCTAGAGCATTGATTTTGGTCTCATTTTAAAGCTCTTTAGTAGCCCCTTGTTTATTGTCTCTTGTTAAATATCTCTACTGTGAAAAATAAAAAAATCCCTTCAAAAGTTGACCTTTGACCTTGAATAAAAAAAAAATACCTTCTAAAAAATTCAATTTTTTTACATTAATACCTTGAGTCATGTACAACAAAATCCCAAGAAGCTGTAAGTGGCTGATAACTAGTTCAATGTATAAAAAATAATGAATTCAAGCAACATTTTGAAAAAAGTCATTTTATACAAAAATTGTCAAAAAGTCATGACTTTGTGACCAGTTTTTGTCTAAGGTCAGCTCAATCTCTTACAAATACAACCCATATCTACATACTATCTGCAGCCTTCTACAAACAAGCAAATGCTTATTTTTAAATATTTGTTCTTTACCCACCTCACCTGTATGTTGTGCATGTATGTGATGGTTTTCAGTAGTTGACAAGATTCTTGTGGGCCACCCAATTTATTGTGATTTCTAGAAGAGAAAACAATTTTTAATGTATACCTAGATAGCTACCTAATTAACAAATACAAGTAACATATTAAAATGTACATACAATATGTATAGGTATAGTGCTCATTGATTTCCATTTATCACAACTTAAAATGTATGCAGTGTATATATAGTTACATGACCATTTTAATTTTGAATTCTTACCTTTCTGTGCTGTAGATCTGCCAAAGCTTTGGATGCCTTCAAAGTAACTTCTTTGCAAATCCTGTATGTTCGTCCATTAGTAGTAGATGCCTCAACTTGTGTTAGAATATCTGAATATGGTAAGATTAATTCATCTGGTCGACCAGGATACACAAATGATGGGTTTGGGCCATGAGGATGAAGGAATGTGACTTTTACTTCTCTATTCTCTGGTATCTTTTCCAGCACATATGCCACCCACCAATGGCCATCATATGCAGCAGTAACAAAACCATGTATTTTCTCCTCAGTCACAACTTCTTCCTTTTCAGTAACTTTCTCAATATTTGAATAATCTGATAATGAATAATGTTTAACCTTAAGAGAAGTCAATGAAACTGGCTGTAAATGGTGTAATTTCTGTGTACCAGCAATAGTCCTTGCAGTTGAGTGTCTTTCTTGGAGAAGTTGGCTTTCCTCTTCATGCTCTTTATTGGTTGAAAAATGACATTTTATATTTACAATATTTTCACTTGCAAATGTATATAACTGTTCTGCAGTAAGGATCTGTTCATCATAAGGTCGTTGTAGACTAGCTTTTGCAGCTAATCTCTTAACTGTGCCTCCAACACCATCACAGGGTCCCTTTCCATGACTTGTTGCAAAAAAATTCCATTCTGCCTCAATTCCAAAATCATCTCTGTGATGGCAAAGATTCAAAAAGTTTTTGCAGTTCTTATACTGTCCTGCACACCCATCTGAAAAGTAAATTATTTTGTGGATGGAACCGATGGATGAGATATTATCTTTTAGGAATTTTATCAGATGCTTTTGAAACAAATGTACAGCAACTGTGTTATGGATGTTACACTCTGAAATAATAACAAAGCTAAGGTGAGCAATCTCATCTTCCTTTTTATAGTAAATAACAAATGGATGTAGAGTAGCCATCTCATTGTTCCAGTGAAAGCTCTGAACCTCATCTTGAAGAATAAAGGAATAATTTTCAGCAAAATCACACACAGCAAGGACCTCACCATCTTTCAAAGACATTTTTGTTTCACGGTAATAAGTTGCTTGCATCTTTGTCTTGAAGTCATGTATCTGGTATTCTTTCAGTTGGTTACAGAATTGGTCAATATATTCATCTGTATTCAGTTCTACTGATTCAAGATTTGACCGATCTGTATTGGTCCACTTTTTAAAATTTATGATATCAATGAAGTTGTTTGTAAATATGTCCAGTAGTCTGTTTTTTAAATCTGATGGATCTCCACATTGTCTGAGGCAGCATTTCTGTGAGGCAGGATTGCATTCCATAAAGGCAACACAATGACGTACATTCTTAATAGGTGTGTCATCATTTGCAGTTAGTTTTTCTAATTCAGCTCCTACAAACATAAGTTTGGCATTCTGATGAATTGTACACACACACACACACACATACTGAGTGAGTTCCTGTTGCTCCAGCAATAACACACTGCTTTGGACGCAATTCTGCAAATTTACTGAATCCCACCTTAACCAAAGGATTTCTTTCTTTGAAAATATGATAGGCTTCTTTTAAATTGCAAAGTAAAAGATGCTTTTGCAAATGTATCCTTCCTCTTTCATTGTCAATGATACTACAATAGTCTTTCTTTCCTGGCATTGTTCTACTGATGTCTTCTGAAAGATAAAATGCTTTAATAGCGTCAACAGTATCCTGTTTAATTCTTTTCCCACCCTTTGGATTTGGGTCTGAAAGGACACCTTTTTCTTCAACTATTTTTTTAGCAATAGATGCTGTATGCCTTGTGTTAAATTCTGAAGCAATTTTCCTAATGCTCCAACTTTTGGGCAATACAGTGAGGATTTTTATTTTATCACTTCTTTTAGTATTTTCATTTTTGAATTTTTCCTTGAGTTGATTTATTATTTCTAAACAGTCTACATCTCCAGATGGCTCCTTAAATTGTGAGTCAGAAATCTCTTTTCCTGCAACTGTTTCCATTCTCTTAACTGTCTCTGTCACCTTGCTTAGTTTTTTAGCTCCATATGACTTTTGCTCTACAAGCTTTCTCTTTTTTATGGGTGATTCACCAATTGAAACAAAAGAAGCATTCAAAGTACACATCTCATGGTTTTGCTCTGAAGTTGATGCATCACTATTGTCAACATTTTCAATTTTCTCAAGATCTTCAGGTGGTTCACTACTACAAGAATCATCATTTATGTCTGAATTCAAAGTGCCTATTCCTTTCTCAGGCAAGGACTCAAGATGTTCTCTACACTGCTTACAAAGTCTGTGATGTAGTGTTAAGTGCAGATCGGGAAACTTATTTACAAGTTCCTGTGGTACAATTCTCAAACTCTTCTTTCGACACTGACCTTTGTGACGCAGCAAAGGATCAGCACACTTCTGTTTCAGTTTTAAATGTTCCATGTTTGTACTCTGAAATCACAAAAGCACAAAGAAAATCCTGAAAAGAAAACAATGAACAATTAATGAATTATTAAATAAATTTTTATACATGTATTTAGTAAAAATAAATTAACTTGAAGTCAGGAGTCAACTCTGTAAAGTTGACAGTACTTATATACTAGTTGGGCCTTTGGATCAGCGCTACTCCAGTAGATTTGGGGCTGTCGAGGGGTTTAACCCTGGTTGTCTTTTAAAAGACTTCTTTTGGCACAGGTCACAAAAAGGTTTTTGAACTAATAATGTTAAGTTGAACTAAGTCTTCACTGACACTATATCAGAACAGAACTTTTAAATAAATGAACTGACAAAAAAAATCTAAAATTGAAGAATGATGCCAACTTCATTTATTTTTTATACATTGAACTAGTTATCAGCCACTTACAGCTTCTTGGGATTTTGTTGTACATGACTCAAGGTATTAATGTAAAAAAATTGAATTTTTTAGGAGAAGGTATTTTTTTTTTATTCAAGGTCAAAGGTCAACTTTTGAAGGGATTTTTTTATTTTTCACAGTAGAGATATTTAACAAGAGACAATAAACAAGGGGCTACTAAAGAGCTTTAAAATGAGACCAAAATCAATGCTCTAGCTTTAATAGTTTTTTAGTTACACCGTTTTGAAAATAGTCATTTAACGCAAAAAAGGTCAAAATGTCACAACTTTGTGACCTTGTATCTCAGTAACCAAAGGTCAGTCAGCTCTAATAATTTGGGAATTTAAGTTTGGCATGTATATCTGCTATTGTGCCAAGTATGAGCAAAATTGAAAGGGGTGAGTGCAAAAAGTGCCATGTTGTGGCTGAGTTGACATGGAATGACCCTTGAACCATTGTTAAATCACATCACATCTCCATCACATTTTCAATCTGGAAAGGGTATATATATCCTTATATATTATTTTTGTGCATATTTAATTGTATTTTTATATAAAAATTTAAGTTGTAGTGAATACTTTAATTTTTTACTTTAGTGTCATCTATAAAGCATTTTTAACTATTAGAATGTCATCAGTTATATTTATAGTTAATTAAACCATATTTTGTTAGGCTGGTTAGTCTGTTTTTGGAGTTGAACTGTAGTTCTTGTACTGTAATTATGTATGCTATTTATTTTGCAGGATTGCTACATTAGTAAGTTTTTTAATAATTTTTACTTCAAGAACTTAACTTTATATTATAATATTGACAGCAAATTTATATGAAATTTTTTTACAATTATGCAAAAAAATTCTACACACTTTGAGTACTAAGATTGTACAGTGTTTTTGCACCTCTGATAGTGTTTTTCTGGTATATTGTCAGCCATGTTCAATATTGCACTATACTATTCAAAGTAGACACTTTTGACTTTGGCATCCAACAGAAATGGATTTAGCATATCCAAATCCACTAGAAAATGTTCTCTGACAGCTTCTACCTCAAAATGCCTGGGTGTGTTCGATTTTCTGAAATTTGGTAGTATATGAAGGTTCACTTTATCTTCCACAAATGCCTGCAGCTCCTTGGCTGTAAGATCAGGCTGACATCTCGAGATGAAAGTGTTTCCAGTCTTCTCTTTGTTAGTACAGCCATCATACAATCTGTTTTGGCACTCCCTATGATACCCTGCCATTCTCTGCCAGCCTTTGCCACAGGCTGACTCCCTCTAGCTTGTGCATGAGTGGGACTAGACCCCATTGAGGGACCACCACCATTCATTACCTATTGCAGTGGTTGTGGTTCTCGGAGGGGTTGCTCACTTCCAGCCCCTCCTTACCACCATTGTCCAAGATGCCTCCTCATCATGACCCCTGACTGCATTCCTAGCATCCCCATTCACCAAGGCCCCTTGGAGGGTACCTTATGCAAGATGTATTGAGCTGGCAATGTAGCAGTGTCTAGATTCAGGGATCTAGAATGAGGCTTAAAAGCAGAAGGCTCTGCACTCATGGATCCAGGATGAGGCTGAGTGGCAGCCAAATAACAAATATTTGCTTCAACTAAATCATTACAATTTCAGAGATTGTAGGTCTTGATAAATTTTACTTTATGTAAGGGAAAATTTACCACAATAAGTTTCCATAAGTTTCCGTCATTTTTCAGTTTGTTCACTATGACCATTGCCACTGTAATAGAAAAGTAAGACTTATCTATTACTTTGCCTTATCTTACTATTACAGGCAAAAAATTATCTTGCTTAAAATCCTGTAAGTCTTATTATTGCCTATTGCTATTACCCCATGTCTGAGATATACATATTTGTTTTGGAGACCTTTTTTTTTTATTTTTCCCCATAAAAATTTGTTGCAAGGATTCTGATTATCTAAAGGTTGTCATGTGGTAAATAACTCCACATAAAATGACCACCTGAACTAGTGTAACCAAACTCTTATGCAAGATTCACTTTGATTTGTCAGATGGATAAAATGGGTGAATCGCTCAAATCTGGTGTCCCTGAAATTTAAAGAAATTTTTAAATTGATACTACACATATGCACAAGTACTCTATTTGAAAGTGATAGTAAGCAAATGTAGGGAAACTCATTTTAGCCAAAAAATAACACTTTTTCTGATCTCGACCAAGTTAGGTTACTGTTACTCTGTATTAATGGTAGTGTAAGGTTTGGTCCCTCATTGGAAACTGGGCTAATTTGGTTCTTTGGCTAAAATGAGTTGACCAGTTTAATAATGTAAATTGATATACTTACAACTAGGCTTTAAAGTACAGTAATCCCTCACTTTATGGAAGGGTTACATTCCATAAAGCTGATTTCTATATACTGAATCCTATTTTCCCCATACGCTCCCATTATATATTAGAAGATACATGTTCTTATGGAACAAGATCTTAACTGATGTAACACACATTAGGGATGTACTGATATTGCTTCTAAGATGATAGCTGATACTGATAATTAAAAATAGCATCGCAATATTCGGCTAGGGTTTATTAGTTTGTCATATTTTTGTAATATTTATAATTTATTTTCTGTTGAAAATTTGGCAAAGCAATAATCCTTTTCATTAAAGATGGCAATACTGCATCTGTTGTAGTTTTGTTTGTTATACAATTGGCCTGTGGGCCTATGTTGAGCTTAGTAAATGTGTTTTTAACTAGCTGGCTGGGTTAATATTGTGATAGTTTTTGGTTTTCTAGGCTTTATATCTTTCTCAAAGGATTTACACTTGTTTGATTGGCTGTTTGAAAAGAAAATTGGGTAAAACTTGTGCGCTACATTTCTTAGGACCTAGGCTGTGATTAAAATAAAATAAGCCATGATGAAAAAAGTTGTGAAGTGATAAAACAATATATTTGAAGTTTCATCTAAATATCAAATATTGGTACATCCCTGGTATTTACTCCCCACTGTAACTTTAAAATCGTGCTATCACAGATTCTAATTAACTTCCATATTTGGAGCCACCAAGAATTCATGGCCCAATCAAACAATATAGTTACTATGTCTGTACCATAACTAAGAATCACAGCAACTCGATCATCATGAAAACTAGCAAGCTTGTAGACTAAATTATTAGCCAGTCTTGATATTATTTATTTATTTATTTTTTTTTCCTAGCTGGAAAATCCAAATCATTTTTCATTTAGCTCTATGTTCCTTGATCAGTCTGCTGTAGAGGCTTTAGGGTAGGGGTGGTGCAAAATTTCATGAAAATGACAAATTAAATAGGTCTATTTGAAAACTGAAGTTATTGAAGATTAGGAAAAATGTAAATGAAAGTCATCATTTTGTTTAGTCACTGCATAAGCCAAGTTCAAGGTTACATGGTGGTGGTTGGGGTGGTGAAGGGAATGGATGTTGAACAGTGGTCTAAGGCCTGCAGGAATTCAGAGTGCCATGAAAGAAAGATGACATTGGGGGGGGGGGGGGTGCTCTTGAGCTAGGAAAGGTTGGAAACCCCTGGTCTAACTTGGGGTTTACCAGTAAATATAGTTTGTGAAGGGCAATGGTTTTATTTTGCTGAAAATAGAGAAATTGGCAGTAAATTTTTCTGATAGAAGATAAAACGTGGTGTACTGTAGGTTTGAAGGTGGTTGGGTTGCTGAGTTTAGTCTTTTTTTCATTAATAAATTTCTTTGACAGCTCGGAATCTGAAATTTGAAATGCTTTAGGACCTATTTTATCCTATAAGTTAAATGATTTGCATTATTTAAATGTTTTTGTAAAAGGAATAAAGTATTAGCTAACAATTTCCAATTGGATAATTTCTTTATACTGTGTAATAAAAAGTAATCTTCAAAGAGCAGATTGAACAAGTCATTTTTATAATGAAAAAAATGAGAATCCATAATTCAATTTAAATTATTTGAAGCTGTCATTGGATATGTTGTGTGTTCCAAAATTATTGGTTAGCTACCTACCTTCATGGGTGATTGGATTTGATAATCCAGGACACAAATTTAACTTATACAGAGGGTTGACAAAAGTAAGTAAATAGGGTACATTTAGTTTTTCTACTTTTTATTTAAGTCAATAAATAAATATATTTAGTTGTTGATTTTCCCTTTCCATTATATTAAAGCCAAAATGCATTCTAGCATTTCATTTATGAGCTTTGACATTGTTCTTGAGGATAATGATCATGGTTGGTATCTATTTATTTTTAACTCATTATGCATACCATAGCTAGGCCTACACAGAATTTATACGTAGGTCTTTCTGGGAACAGTCCCACATACTGGAACTGTTATATTGGGGAATTGTTTACTTAAAAAGTCTCTTAAGAAGCCCAAAATATAAAATGCAAGGATAAATGAATGATAGATGAAGTTTGGTATTAAAACCAGAAAGGTTGCCTTAATATGCTATACACTTGGCACTTGTTTTAATGCTTGAATATACATGGAAAAATTGTTCAGTACATTTGGAAATGTTAGTTAAAATTTATGATAGTTTGCTGCTTTTGTTGTATTGACTATGGGAATTGGTACTACAGTGTATATACACATTTATTTTTACTTCATTTTGCTTAGAGAAGATTTACACAGGAAATTGCGCAAAATGCCATAGCCTAATAGCCTATTATGTAATTGTGAGGATTAAATGTAACATTTGTTAGCCAATTAAGGTCTTTTGGCAAGTCATTGTCTGTCCCTGAACAATCTGGATGCGTGAGCACCCTAACTCTAGCGATTTGGAAGTATTAGGCTAATTTCAGGATTTTTGAGTAACCTGAGTAGATTAAAAATCTTTCAATTAACACTTCCCTACCTAAGCTATGGAATTCATGGTACAGTATGAAAATGTCTGTAGCTCTGCTTAACTGCTATTTTGCATTAATTGTATTTCTATTAGTATTTGAATTGTCATTGTATTTGATTGTTTGTATTACTATTTGTCATGGACTATAGTCTACCAATAAACTTTTAAAATTTTACTTCCAAGAAAAAAAAAAAAAATGTACAAACTACGAACATAATCAGGCCTTTTTGACTGTTTTTGTGGCATTGCTTTTCTTGTTTTGTATTTTGGAATACTCCTAATTAAAAATAGGAGTGTGGGGAATATATTATGGGCCTTTCAGTGAAGCAAGGATTTTAACATTTCTGGTTATTTATTGCATGTTAAACTTTCATGGGATATTTTCAGTAGTGTATAGGCTTAATCAGAAAAATAAATGAGACTGCATTTCATGTTTGGTTTCTTGGGGCTATATTTTGTATAGCCTGTAAGCCTAGGCTTATTTACAATTTTTGTACATACAGTAGTGTTACAGCGGTAAATTAGGCAAATTTGAATAAGGCTTTGATTAAATTGGGGGCTCTTTCATTGCTGTAGAGTGGGGTTATTTGGTATACTTTTTCATTTCAAAGTTGAATTACACCCTGTAGGGGATTAACTCAATTTTGTTATATAGGCAGTCCCTGACTTATGAATGGGTTATTTTCTTGAACCTTGTTTTCAAGTTGAACTATTCATAACTTGGATTATAAAGAAATATTGTAAATTTGCATGAAATTATAGTAAATACCCGTACCTGCCTGTAATAAATATTGTACTCTGAAATATAGTTAATAAAATATAAAAAGTAACGTGGAATGAAAAAGAAGCACTTTTAATTTGCGTGTTGGATGGGAAAAATAAATACGAATTTTATAGGAATTTGTTCATAGTCAGATGGTCATATCTTGGAGGCTGCCTGTATTTGTGAATACCCACCGACTCCTATGGAAGAATTTTTTCAAATCTCTTATTTAATATGCTTTTTTTTAAAAACCAAAATGGCTGTTCTAAATACCCCTATAGGCCAGTGCTATTCAGAAATATAATTAAAAACTGAAAATTAAAACACCTATGATTCAAGGCTTTTTGGATGTGTGGACTGTTTTAAAAAAAGTTTTGAACTTTTAACCACAATGAGGAAATATAGCTAAGAATTAAGAGGTGTAATGCTGCCTGTACTACCATCAAAGGTTAATGTACAGTCTAAATATTTATGAATGTTTACTCTAGGTTGAATGAACTCATCCATAGAATTGGCAGTGGGTATGGCACCCAGTGCCAAAAAGGGATGGTTTTGGTAGTATGGTGGTACTTGGTCCAGTGGCTGTGCTTCAGTAAACTTGTTGGACCCCTTCACAAAAACTTTTACCTTCATCAGTGTTAATATCTGTAATACCTATGTATTGATTGGTGCTTGATTCTATCACCCATATACTCAATGACAAAATCATCAATGTGTAGCTCATTAGACTACTTAGGCCACTGTGATAGCCACTTCTTAGGCCTGCTCATGATGATTTATGAAATTAGTTGCCCAATCTTTCGAGGTAGCATTTTTAAGTTTGACACTGACAACCTTGTCATTTTAGAACTCCTTTGGCCAACTGTCTTACATCAGCTGTATCAAATGGAAATCCCCACTGTACAACATTATTAAGATGGTCAACAAAAGCTCACACTTCCTTATTGAAAAGTGGGATGTTCTGCTCTACTCTTTCTGCTAATAGTACTTCTACTGTTTTGCGACCTCGTGTACACTGAGCACCTTATTTTTTACTTTTCTTATGGTATGGACTCCTGCAAGTTTTTGTCTGAATATGGCTTGTGTGTGTGAACCATGATGGTTATAGTACATATACTATACTCAGAAATGTCTGAAAAGTAGTGTGTGTGAGAAATACCTCAAAGTAGCTAAAATTTCAATTTTATTGAATTTACTTGCAATCCCAAAAGCCCCATCATATATTTTACTTTGTAGCTGGTGGGACATGGTGTTAAAATAATACTTTGCTTTTATGATCTGGAAAGGGTAAGGAAGATATTAACGCAAAAGAAATCTAGGTTGATTGGCCAGAAAAGTCTAACGTGAAAGTTTGACTGGTGTCTGTCTCTCTGTCAAGACATGTTGCTTGTCTACACAAACATGGCACTCTAATTTCAATTTCTCTCAATATGTTGCATTATATTTTTTAGCAGAGGAAGGATACCTTCTCATCTGCAAGTTTGGTTAAATTCCCTCCCATAGTGTGTGACTGGTTGCCTAGAAATTTTTTATTTTTTTCTGTAGTTTCCAAGTAGGCCTATATTCCTCCTAGACCAGGGGTGGGGAACCTTTTTTCATTGGAAGGCCACATTTAATTTAACCAAGACCCTATTAGGCTGCATGCTGAGAATTTAACATACAGTACAACAAAATGTCATATTTTAGTCTACAATCTACATATTTATTAATTTTAAATCAAACTTGATAATACTTGAGGGCTTTTATAATAAATAAAAAATTCAGCAAGTGCACATTTATTTTTGGGGGGGAATAATTAACAATAGAACTAATATTGAGTGATAAACCATTTAACAACTTTTTTGAGTCACATATGAAAACATTGATTCACAACAGTAGGTTGTGCCGAAAGAAGGCAACATTTGACGAGCATGTTGGCGCAGACGTGGGTATTCAACGCCATTTTTCCATATTTCAACACGATCCTTCTTAGTATCAAATAGAGACTTAAGGATATTATCTTCTAATAGCTCAATCAACTCTATCTGTAAATCTTCAGGTGCTTTGGAGACATCAACTAGGTGTGGTTGGAAAGCTAGTTTCAGTGTGAAGTCATGTTTCTCAAAATCTTCAAATCTTTCATCGTATTCTTCAATCAGGGAGTCTAGGACAGCTGTGTATTCTTTCACATCGCATTCCCTTAATGATTTGCTTGTATCTTCTTTATCAATTACCTTTGCCAGTTCAGGGAAGTGTTCAGCTGAAAGTTCTGATCAGGTAAGGATAGTTTTGAAAAAGCGCAGCTTCCTCCGAAAAGCCTGGATTTTTTGCCCCATTTCATATATGGATTTAGTTTTACCTTGCAAAGAAATATTCAGGTAATTTTGCTTTGACATTACGTCACAAAAATGCAGCATTTCTGAAGAAATCCTTTTTTGACAATTCATATGGTTCACTGAGTTCCTCAGAAAATCTTGATTTGTTTTCGCAAAGACAAGTTTTTTAAAGACTTGCCCTTGTGAGAACCAGCGCACTTTAGAATGATACGGAAGATCCACACTGAATGTTTCATCATCAAGCATAAGCATATTGCGAAACTGTGATGTCGTGATGCATTTGCTCTAATGTAGTTCACAATACGTATAACTTTACTTAATATGTTACTTAAAACAGTAGATTTGGCACAGAGATTCTGTTGATGCAAAATACAGTGAAAGGAAATCAAGCTATCTGGATTTGGTAGTTCTTTTTGTAGCAGTGCAACAAATCCTGCACATTTTCCTCTCATGGAAGGTGCACCATCTGTGCACACACTTACTAAATTACATAAATTGTTTTGCTTCACAGCATTTTTCTTTGAAAAGAGACAAGACGTCAGTTCCATGTGTCTTCCCTGTAAGGGTACCCAAAGCCAGTAACTCCTCATAGTATTGAAAATCTGCAGTTATAACACGAATAAAGAATGACACTTGTGCTGAGTCAGTAATATCAGTGGACTCATTCAAGGTAATCGAAAATAAGTATTTTTGCTTTGGCATATTGTATGTTCAGCTACATTGAGGGCTAATTCATGTTGCTGATCAGTTATGGTCCTTCTTGAAAGAGGTAGTTGTTTGTATTTGTTAACCTTGTCTGAATCTAAAGGGGCTACAACTTCAGCAATGCATTCTTTTATGATTTCCACATCACTATATGGCTTACCTCTTTTTCCAAGTATATATGCTACTTTATAAGTTGCTTCAGTGATTTCAGTCCCTAGGCCTGACATCGTTTTAAATACTTGCTGCTGTTGCTGCTTTTGAAGTTTCATCTTAAGTGCAGACTTTCAGGGTTCTTCTTCCAATATAGCATACTTGTGGTTCTTATGAATTGCATAATGCTGATATGCATTGTTTCTTCACTGTTGCAATTATGGCATTGCAGAGCAAATGCATCACTATCTTTCTCAGCAACTATGAAATACTGCAATTTCCCATTCTTCATGGAATACTTTGTTCTCTTCCTTTAATTTTCTTTTCAGTTTTTGACATGACTGGGGTACCAGAAGATTTTTAAATAAAAATGGTACACGAATTGATCAAAGATTTACAGTTTTAAAGGAAACAAGCGTGTGTGTCACTATCGGAGAATTGTCAGTAACTGTCATCCAGTTGAGTTGATCATTGATAGGTAAGGGCGTAAGCCATAAGGCAACTCTGCCAGTTTCAACTGGCAACATTGCCATATTTCCTATTGTTCAAGCCATAAAGAAGGCTTGTATGTGTAAGAAGCAGTGAAGCTGAAACCATGATCTAATGAAATAGCCTAAAGCCCTAAAGGGGTATCAGTTGCTGTCCATTATTGTATGGTATGAATTCCAAATGTCAAATAGGCAAAAGGCCGCAGGTTCCCCACCCATGTCCTAGACCATTCTATTTAGATTTAAAAAAAAAAAATCTTATAGACCTCTTGGCTGTATCTTAACTGTTTTCATTGACCCAAATTGAATTGAATAACCTTTATTAATAATAGAATACAGTACAGTGGTCTTACAATTCAGACATAAATAATTGTGAAGCTCAACTATTTATTTTATTTGGCCCTCAAGCTTTAGGCTTTACTGGGCTCGTTAAATAAATTATTATTAACACATGAAAGTATTATTAATTAAGCTATGTACAGTATTAATCATAAATTATCATTATTGATATGACAAATGCAAGGTCATTATTATTGAAGGCATTATACCAATACCATGCAAAGAAATCAATATACACAAGAGATAAAAACTGAACAATCACAAGCACTCTCTCTAATCATAGATTATACGTGAGAAATGAATAAACAATAGTAATGTACATTAATCCTAGGTTTTTATTAGTATGCCATTATTAATTGAGATTGTAAATTTGTTTAAAACAAAGTTGAATTCACAATTCTTTATATCAGCATTTAAATCATTCCATAGTTTCAATCCAATGAAAATAGGTAATTTTTGAGATGGACAATCTAAATTGGGGTATAATTGATCTGTTTCTGTTATCTGAAAGGATTTCTTGAGCTAAAAAATATTGATTTACCCATTGAGTTAATGATTTTGTTCTTGCACTCTTAAATAAAATGTGCCAGTTTGATTACATAACACTGCCCAACACCAATTTTGCTGATTTAATTCTAACACCTGTTTTTAGGTAACTTTGGTGTGCTGATTTCAAAAATCACCTTAGGCAAAAACTATCACGTCACGTTTTCGAGCAATCAAATATGGATATTTTGGAGATATTGCATTTTGGCAGGGTTATGCCCAATTTTTTTTCTTTTCAAAAAAAAAAAAAAAAAAAAAGTTTTTACATACTCAGAATCAGCATGGAAAAGTGAACAATTGTGCAGGGAGTGAACTTTAATATACAGTGGTAATATTGACACAGTGATTAAAAGTGTTTAAATAAGCAAAAAATGAATCCATATTAAAGCAAGCACGGGACCAGTTTTCTTAACATTCTTTTTCTTGTTTTCTTACTTTTCAGTGCTGATAAATTTTCTGGAAATTTATCCAGGTGACTGTTGAGATAGTGAACTTTAATGCTCATGTTGCAACCCAACTGCCGAAAGTTTACGAGTAAATCCTTTACCAGATCTTTATAATTTTCAGACTTTTTGTTTCCTAGGAAGTTCTTAACTACTGCCACAAAAGCATTCCAAGCTCTTGCCTCCATTTCGGTCATTGAATTACTGAACTGCGGATCTTTTTCTTATCTGGGGACCATTGAATATACCAGCTTTAAGCTTCTCATCACTAAGACCTGGAGAGGCTGCACATATGTAATTAAAGCAATCACCTTCTTTATTCAAAGCTTTTACAAACTGCTTCATAAGCCCAAGTTTGATGTGGAGTGGTGGAAAAATGATCTTTTCTCGATCCACCAATGGCTCGTTTACAATATTTTTTATCTCCTACATTTAAATTTTGCCTTAGTGGCCACTTTTCCTTCATGGATCACCCAAAATAGGCATATTGCATTGCACGAAAACCTGATGTGATTGACAAAATGTAAGGTGATTTTTTTAAATCAGCATATCAATATTATCCAGAAACAGGTCTTAAAATTGAATCTGCAGCAAAAAAAATTTTTTTGTTGGGCAGTGTAATCGAACTTTAGTAGTTTTAACTTTCTAAATAATGCATTAGTGATCAAGGAAATCAGCATCAGATATTATTGCTTTCTTGGATGACAAAGATGTTTAAAGCATTGTTAGTGGAGTTGCCCAAAAAGGGTGCAGTACATTACAATGTATAAGGAAGAACAAGAGTATGATAATTAATAAAACCTATTTCAAGACTACATTCCTAAGTTTAACCATTATAGCAACGCTTATCTTATCTTTTTCGCGATATATAATTTACATCACTACTCCATTGCAAATTCTTATCTAGCATTACACCAAGAAATTTTGTTAGTGCACTCCTTTAAAGCGATTTCAACATTTTCATCAAGATGCACGTATCTTTCATTAGTAAAAATCATGAAATTTGTTTTACTCGTATTTAGGAAGAGTTTATTGGTGGTCAACCATTTCATTACACTAATGAATGATGGGCGTCCCTTCTAATTGGTGTTTAGCAGTGTTGGGATGGTTTCTATAAGTTTCATAACCAATTTTATTTTTGGGGCTTGTAACAGTTTTTCTCGTTTTTAACTTGATATAAAACTTTGTAACCAAATTTTAACCAAGTAATAAAATGGCTTGTGTTGACAAAATTCAACCACGCCAGTCTTCAAACGAACAGGTTTTTTTAGTATCGGCACTTTGGATGAAATACCAGACCAAGCCGAAATTGCTGGGATTAGGATGTATTACTAAAGCTACGTTGAGCACTGACCCTAGCAAATGCGGGCCCAATTCGAGATTTTTAAAGTGGGGCTAAGGTTAGTTACCTACCCATAGTGGGTGCATGCTTACTGAAAGAAAAGAGCAATGATTCAACAAATATCATTTATTTTGGATATGATCACAAGGAAACCTTTCTGGCTTTCATAGTGGCAAATTCGCAATGTTTTCAATGGAGTTGATCCTGCAGCAGTTCTGATTTCTGCCGTATTTAATTTACCACTAAAACCAAAATATTTTTTTATACTGTACTCATATTTGCGGGGCCCCTAATAGCGCGAGGCCCAAAGCAGCCGCTTTGCTTGCTTTGTCCAAAGGCCGGCCCTGCCTACGTCCACACTATTTTGTTTTTTTGTAGACTAGTTTTAAACTTGGTTATTAACTAGTAACTAACTATGCTTTTGAAATACTTGGTAACCAGGTTTTCGGGGTCTGATAAGAACTACAATCCGTCTTATTTGTAACAACCATTTGAAAAATGTTTGATAAATTAGGTGGCGAGATATTTTTAATGAACATACGAGGATATAAGCACTTTAGTTTTATATCTTGATGCGTTCCGTTGGTGAAGTTGTTAGGGAATCGTAGCTTAAGACATTAGTCTCCTTTGGCCTTTTATCACCATTTTATCATAATGCTGTGATTAGGCCTAATTGATATAGATAGTAGCGCAGTAAAGCGCTTGTCATTCTTTACGATACAGAAATTTGTATCTTAGGCTTCATGGTTTGTATTAGGCGGTAATCGTAGGAGTAGGCCTAGCCATCTGAGCCTACTTGCCTGCCAAGCTGTTCAAAGCATGAAAATTTTCTAATATATCAACTGTAAAACTTTCCTTGGTATGAAATAAACAGCCTATAACTGTTTTTGCGCAGTTAGTTCTGTGTAATATTCCCATAACCACGTTGCCAAGCCTTGCTATGTGAAATTAACTTTTAGGTATTGAATGGAAAGCATTAGTTTTAAGATTTATGCACACTGGTTTGTGTAGGCCTGCCGGCCTACGTGTATTGAAAGGGAGATTAAAACTGTTCCATTCGGTCTTTTTTTTTTAGAATATATATATATATATATATATATATATGAAGCGTATGAACACACGCATGCTTTGCTACGCAAATATCTTCAATCCGGTTTCGAACCCGTGACCTCTGAGTCGCAGGCATTGACCATTCGGCTTGGATAGGATAAAAGCCCTTTATCCCAGATATTTGAATTAATGCAGTCTGTTGGCTCGAGTGAAAGGGTTGATGGATAAATACACGTCTGGGCGTGAAAAAGCGTTTCCCGCGGGTGGAAGTATTTGCCAGATTGTATTAACTTTTATCTTGTCCAAGCCTAATGGTCCGCGACTCTGAGGTCATGGATTCCAATCTTTGTGTGTGTGTGTATATATATATATAAACTGGTTTAGCTTCCGCTCGAATTGTTCATTCTGACGGTCAAGCTTGTCACTCCACCTTAGACCTACAGTTTAACGTGGTATCCGAACCACGCCCCACCAGCAGTCCAGCGTCTTAACCACTAGGCTACCTATACAGTATATAATTTGAAACTGCCAGTATTTAGGTAGCTCTTGTATTTTCTAAGCGTCGGCGGGGGAGGAATTGAGATTTCAATAAGGAGCTAATCCCCCCCACAAGATTTTATTTTAGCACCAGTGCAACACCATTTTAGTCTTTCACGGGCTTTTTAAAATATCAAATTGATCGTGAACTGCAACGTGTAAATACTGTAGTAGGCCTTTTTGTACTTAGAATGGAAAATAATATAATAAACTGGAATTCCCTTGGACAATTATTAGGTTGGTTCAGAAATAGAGAGGAATAGTTAACCCCCCAAAGTTTGGGATCTCTTAAACCTTTGATCGAATAGAGAACCTTTTGGAATTTGAAGTAAGTTTCTTAGAGCCGCGAGATTTCGTGAATGAATGCGTGAAATGACAAAATTGCGAAATAAGTCTCTTGAATCCCCGAGCCACTGACTTCGCATTTGTCATAAATTTGTAATCTTCGACATGGTTTATTACAAATGCTTTTCGTTTTAACAATAGATATATATTACTCAATCGCAAATACCACTTCGAAATTGTACCATAGCGTACCGAGTCTCGTTTGAGTTGCATTTCCACATTAGTATGAGTGTTTCATTGTATTTTGCCGCTTTCTCGACAGTGCTTTGCCTAACTTAAGCTCTAGCCTAGAGAGATACATTTGTCTTTTTGATACAACTTGTGGGGTTCAAATATCAGAATTTATATATGGCGAAGTGTTGTCGTTTTTTATCAAACGAATAAACCAAATTCAGTCACTTTATTTAAATGTGGTGGTTGTGATATAATTATTAACTTAATTGTTCGTAATGGAAGCTGAAGTAACACCATACCTTTAGGTGTACTCTTGATTGATCAGTATATAAAGTACGCCAAATCTGAAGGTAATGAAGTTCGTTATATTCTCATTTGAAATAAATAATCCTACGAATCTGCTTTTAGATTACAAATTTTTAGGCGTCAAGACCTCGGTAAAGGGTTGGCTAAAGCTTATTTACTCGCTAGGCGTAGTCTAGACCTATTTAGCAAGGGGTCGAAGTTTTGTTTGCAATAAGGAAGTTTTCATTTGAAAAATGAAGTTTATAGTAGTTGGTTAAAATAAATGATTGAATTCTGTAATGGGGGTTGTTGTTGTCTTTGAAATTCACAAATATTAGTAAATTAACCTGTATTATTTCGGGCTACGCTGTGGCCAATACCGTGACCGCTTCCCGTCGATCAGCGAAGTTAAGCGACAGGGTCTGGGTTGTAGTTGTATGGGAGAATGTCTACGCGTTCAGATGTAAGTAGTTCGTATCCCGCGTAAAGCTGTAGGTCCCCTCGGTCATACGACCTTAGATGTTGCAAAGGAGGTTAAACCATTCCATTAAGCATCAAATTGTATTATTTCGCTTCGAGTGAAAATCTAGGCTTAAATAGAGTAATATTGTTTTTTTGCAGTAAGGCGAATAGTCTGAAAGTTTTTATTTTTTACCTATCATGAAAAAACACACTACTCGAGTATCTTGGTTTAATAACCAATTAAACTTGCGTGTAGTAATATTAGTAAATAAAAACTTAAAAGCCTATTCTTTAGTGTTGTGAAAAGCTACTTCTCATTCCGAGAATCTTCGTATGTTACATTTTGTAATTTAGACAAGCTTGAAAATGGAGACACTTTTCTCATGAGTCATTGAACTATGATGAATACGGAGTTTTAGATTTTTGTGGCCTATTTCATTATTTTTATTGGCAGTAGGCCTAGATTCATGCTAATGCAAGTCTCCTTTGTTCGGAACTGTATCATAGCCCTGTTTTGTTTTTATTACGATTAATACTTGTTAAGCTTCGATCGCAGTCATGTTGGACCTATTTTTGTTTTTAAAAGATTAAAAAAAAGTTTAGAATTATGATTTTATTTAATATTTGAAATGCTTTTCATCCATATTGGATAGTTTTTTAAATTCAATTCATGCATTTTACAAGTGAGGAGAACGTGCTAGGCCTAAACCGGAGTATACAATAGAGCCAACGAATCGTATATCTATTTATAGAGTAAATTAACTTAATTAGGCCTATTGCGTTAAGTCACACATCCTTGTGCTAATCATTTCAGACTACTTCAGTTACGCTGCGGTCGGTGCAGTGTGCTAGGCTCCCATTTTGTTGATGCAAAATTGCGCACGACTGAGTCGTCACGATCCAAGTCACCAGTCGTGAGTCGCAAGACGATCCCGTGTGCGGCCAGTCAGTGTTTAGCTTCGGTAGGCTTGCATTTTAAATGTAAAATGAACGTAAATTAGGTTGACTCCCTTTAGGGGCGTCTCCTAGTGGTGAGTAGGTGGCTAATGCTGTGCTTGTAGTCTGTAATAGGCTACAAAACGGCGATCTAAGAGAAAGTATGCGTGAAAAGTCTTTAGCTTATGAAGATGTGTTAATTGGAATACTGATATGTAATTTGGCTTTCAAGCTTTAGGCTTTACTGGGCTCTAGTAATTAGAAGGTAAACCATATCAGTTATAGCCGGCGGCCATTTATAGGTACGGTAGTTGATACTTTATTCTTCGGGTACTTTATATAATCTTGTGTATTAGAATGCCAATGAATTGATAGTAAGATTAGAAATGTGTAATATATATAGCATTTGTTAGAGATGTGACCTTATCATTAAGGGTATGAATATGATACACACAATTGATATTAAAATAAGATAAATAATGCGGGGGTTGGACAGAATAATGGGAATATTCTCACTTTCGATGCTGTAATTTCTGATATTAATGGAGTTATATTTCACTGAGTTAGTGTGAATGTATATAATAGAGAAATATTTTAACATGCTGATATTTCCTGTTCTTGTAAAATAAATTATTAGAATGGCGGTTGGGAAAGATGTCACTGATTGTGAAAAGGGGCATGATAGTAGGAGCCAGTTTGGTTGGGGTGTCGGTATTAAAAGTCGCGTGATTGTCCCTGCATTTCGAGGAACGGTCCCCAAATTTATAAATACATGGAAATAAATGGGGGGGAAAAACCCAACACCACGTAAGCACAGTTGTTTTCCCATTATCATCTCTTAAACTCCAACTTACTCGAGCATTTGCAATGGTTGACGTTATGAGGGGCTTTACTACATTTTCCATGACATCTTTTTGGCTGGGATTGGTTGTTGCAGACTTAAGGTCTGAACAAAGCTTTGATGCAACATTCTTTGGGTTTTCATGCTTCACAGCTCGTAATAAGGTTCTCTCGCATTGTCAGTGCTGGTATTTACGCTCACTTTATTGATTATTTTTTTTTTTCTTTTTTTATTTCCATATTCCTAATCTTGAGGACTGTTCCTGGAGAGAGACGGGCAATTACGTGACTCTTAAGTACTGAGACACGAACCAAACGGGTTCGCACTATCCATGCCCCTTTTCACAGTCCGTAACATCTTTTTGAAGTGCCATATTTTAATTTACTTTAAAAGAAAAAATCGGGATCAGCATATTAAGAGATTATCATCTCAGTATTATAGTATATACATTTGCGTATCAATTTCTCCCGACCTCTACAACTTTTCTACCCTGAATGATCTAGAGCAGGTTGTGTACAGTACCTCTCTCGTAGCCCGATCGCCTTGGAGATAGGCCCAACATTCTGGATTTATTTCTCGCCTCTTCTTACTCCGTTAAAAAATTTTCTCCGTTGGGCTCCTCCGACCACTCTCTTGTATCTGTTTCATGTCATATCGCTCCAATTCGGCCTTTGGATCTTCCCAAGAAGGCGTCTTTGGCACTTTGGTGCCGCTGATTGGGAGGCCATTGGGAAGTACTACTATGATTTCCCATGGAATGATCACTGCTTCCACGGCCCTTCCGAGTGTGTCGAGTGTATCACGGAGGCGATTCTCTTGGGCGTGGAGGCGTACATCTCGTATTCTATTCCTACTGCTAATGCAAAAAAAAAAAAAAAATTAGTTATCTGCAATAGAGGCTTTCAGAAGATATCGTCGCCATCCAACTCTCCTGACTCTCACTCGGCTTATATTTTTGCTTGGGATGGTGCGAAACCTGTTCTTCGACTCGCCAAAAATTCCTCCATCTGACGAAAATGTGAAAACCTATCCAATATTAATTATTCTCGCTCTTCCTGGAATCTAGCTGAAAACCTCTCCAACAACTTCCTCTTCTTTCCCTCCTCTTTTCCATTCCGACGGCACAGTTGCCATCTCCTCCTGACAAAGCTGAACTTTTCTCAAACTTTCATCTCCAACTCAACCATGGACGATGAGGTGGATTTAGGGGGGGGGGCATGGGGGCGATCGCCCCTCCCAAACCATGAAGCCTCTAACGGTCTAACCCTTAAAGGTAAAAAATTAAAGAAAGGAGGGATATCAGAAACAAAGATGATACAAAATTAGAGTGAAGCATCCTATTAAAATAATCGCCGTTTTCCTTTGAACAATTTTAGTAAGTGTAATATACAAAGGAAGTGTGTCTCTGAACGTGCACACAGTGTGAAATGGTGAACTCAATTTGTTGGTACCGCTCGCCACCACACCACACTTGTCAGCTGGGAAAACACCTGGCCAAGGCTTAGGCGTGAAAAATAAGCAGATCAAAATTTTGATGTTACGTTTGGTACATTAATAAAATTGTAGGTGTACCTCTTTCGTGGTTACTACTTAAGCACTGTGCAATTGTTTCGAGATTTGTGAATTACCAAGTAGGGATGCATGCATTGAGGTATGCTGGTATATTGGGCAAAAGAGAGTATATAGGGCATTTATGTTCAAAAGTGAGCCATTTAATATATATTTTTCATTAATTGCCCCCAATTGATGATGCTTAATAAAATATTAGTGTAATTGTTGTTGCACTAATTTTGTGCCTCACTGGAGCTTGCTCATCTTAAGGAATTGACTGGTTTGACAAAAAAACACCTTCCTGCATTTTTTATAGGCAGAACGAATATGTGGTGATCGTTGCCAATTCTACCACACCAGTTGCCTGCCAATGTATTATAATCTCAGGTTCTGGAAGGTGACCACCCCTCCCCCACTCCCCAAATTGTGCTCTGGATCCGCCCCTGTGGATGATTCCGGTGTTTTCCCATATTTTTCTTCTAACTTAATTATGGCTGAAATTAGAATCTCTTCAAAATATGTTCTTTCTGCCCTATCTTTGCTCAACTCTAGCAAGATGTAGTGTCGTGATGGTGTTCCTCTTGTTCTCAAATAGCTGGAAGTTCGCTTTCATTCAGCCTGTCCCAAAAAAGGGGGGGGGGGGCGACCGCTCTCAACCCTTCAACTATCGTTCAATTGCTTTGATTTTTTGCCTTTCTAAAGTGTTAGTGTATCCTTAATAGGAAGATTTTTTAAACATCTCCACAATCTTTTCAGATTGTCAGTATGGGTTTCGCAAGGGGTGCTCCACTGGCGATCTTTCTCTGATTCTTGCTATAGCTGCGGTTGTAGGTGGCCAATGTCCTCCTCAAATCTATTAATAGTGGTGGTCTTCGGGGTTCTGTCCTGTCACCCTTTCTCCCTTTTATTTATCAGTGATCTATTAAGTCGTACTTCCTATCCACTCCTATGCCGATGATTGCACTCTTCGCTTCTCCACCCGCTTCACAAAGTGTCCCTCTCAATAGTCACTCGATGCTTCGCGTAGGACGGCATAGTACACCTGACATCTGATCTTTCTGCATCTCTGGGACAGAAAACCTTGTGGCTTTCAGTGCCTCAAAAAAACTGTTCCTCCATCTGTCTATTCGTCAGTCTTCCACTCTACTGTCCCCTTGCCTTCAACAACAACTCAATCCTTCATCTTTTAACATTCTTGGCGTTTCCTTTTCTCGTGATCTTTCCTGGAAAGATCACATATACTCTCCCAAAACAGCTTCCAAGAGGTTAGGTGTGCTGTACCGGCTCCGCAGTTTCTTCAACCCCGCTCAGTTGCTCTGAGGGGTTTTGTCCGCCTCTGTATGGAGTACGCTTGTTACGTGTTGCGTGGCTCAACCCATACTACATCCCTACTTGACTGGATCGTATAAAAGGCTTTTATTTTCGTTAATTTCCCCCTCTTACTGACTGTCTTCAGTATCTCTCTCTGCTTTCGCTATTATAACTAGCACTGCTCTTCTAAATTCTCTAACTGCATGCCTCTCCTTCAAGGAGAGCACGCAGCACCATTTTCTACGCTTTGTCATTCCTTTTCTATCCAACTCTCACGCAAGTTAATCCGTATTTTCAGTCTTTCACCTACTCAACCGGTGCTGTGGAACAATCTTCCTCAATCCATCTTTCCCCCGTCTATGACCTCCAATCTCTCAAACGTGTCCAGGCATCTCGAAACCCCTGGACCTTGATTTTGGCTCTTCTAGGGGGGGGGGGGGGGAGTGCGCATTCGGCCTTGGCCCATCTTTCCCGCATAAAAAAAAATGTAGTAAAATTATATTACGCCATTAGTGATAACCAGAAATTACAGCACTGAAAATGCGTTTTTCCATGAAATCATAAAATAAAAAATAATTTCAAATAACTATAAAATAAATAAATATATGTATGTGTATGTATGTATGTTGAAGAATTACGTTAATAAGTGTTTTAAATTTCAATTTGGTTGAATTTTATATTTAAAAGGCATTTCATAAAATCTCCCCCTGACCGGTGCTTGTAACTTCATTCCTTGCTTTGTTGCCAAACCCGCAGTGGATGTGACCTTGAAAAGGATTTTTTTTATTTTCCTGCCAACAAGATAGGTTGGACACGCATTCTTCACGTGTTAGGCCCATTGGGTGGAGGCATGGGATTCGGGTGAAAACTCGAGAATAATAATCACTAATTCCACAATCACCAACCAAATTCGCTAAAAATAATTACACACACACACACACACACTTTAAATTCTGGGAGCTATTGAAGAATAGGGACCCCAGCCTTCTTTAGTTAGCTTTATAAGGCTAACTAACGAAAATATCACGACCTAACCTAACCAATCGTCAAGGGCGTACAGTTAACCTAACGATTGGTTAGGTTAGGTCGTGATATTTTCGTTAGTTAGCCTTATAAGCCTAACTAAAGAAGGCTGGGGTCCCTATTCTTCAATAGCTCCAAATTCTGTTCAGATTCATCAATTTGTAGTAGGCGTACCTGGTATTCCATACATTAAAACCAAGCTCTCACCCTCTCCTCTATTGTTAATATCGTAGTCATTCCCTACCTAAAAGAAAAATATAAACACTGAAAATTCCTATTGTGTGCGACTTTTGCGCCACTATATATATACAGGGTGGGGCACGGGAACCAAGTGTTTTTGGATAATCAGGAAAATGATATTTATTTTTGTAAAGAAAATATATTGGTAGAACAACATTCGTAAGAACATAGCATTTCATGTCATAATAATCATGTACCGAAAATTATATCTGGCATATGATGTCCTTGGCCGTCGACGCATTGTTGAAGGCGTTTACGAAAATTGGCCTCCACTCTTCCCAGCAGGTCTCTGTTGATTTGGATGATTTGTTGACGGATCGCTTCCTTCAATGCATCTAATGTACGGGCTTGTCCTCGTAGACACGTGACTTGAGGTACCCCCATAGAAAGAAGTCACATGTGGACAAGTCAGGGGACCGAGGGGCCATGCAATGTCATCAAATCTCGAAATGAGATGGTTGGGAAACGGGGGGCGAAGAACAGCCATTGACGCTCTGGCGGTGTGTGGCGTGGCCCCATCTTGCTGAAACCACAAATGTCGACGAGCAATACGCCTTCGTAACTCAGGGATGAAAAAGGTGTTCACCATCTCAATGTAACGCCCAGATGTTATGGTAACGGTAACCCCATTTTGTTCGAAGAAATAGGGACCGATGACGCCAAACTTTCCCACCGCGCACCAAACTGTAACCTTAGGGCTATGCAGCGGTTTTTCATGGAGTTGTCGCGGATTTTCAGCAGCCCAATACCGAAAGTTTTGATTGTTGACGGCCCCATTAAGGTGGAAATGGGCTTCATCACTCATTACCACCATCATGTTTTCATTCTGCTCATAAAGTGCAAGCATTTCCTGTGCTTGGGGGCAATCGTTTACATTCAATTCCTGCACCATCGCTAACTTGTATGGGTGAAAATGTAATTCTTCATGCAAAATCCGTCTAACAGTACGATTGCTGATTCCGAGTGCAGCTGAATGTCTCCGAGCAGAGCGGCCTGGGCTTTGCAACATCGCTTGTCTGACCCTTTCAACGTTCTCTGGAGTACGCACAGTGCGTTGCGGCCCCTTCGGTTTTGTTTTCATTATTGAGCCTCCTGTTCGAAGATTGTTAACCCAACGTAAGATTGTGTCACGAGCGGGAACAGTCATCATTTCGATGAATGTTGAATCTGCGGCGAAACGCACGCTGAACTGCTGTCACTGACTCGCCACTCCTAACAAAATGATCATACGCGAACATGCGGTGTTCTAACGTCCACTGCTCCATGATGGCACCTGAAAGATAAAGGTGAGTGTTAGTTAAAGTTAAATGCTATGAACCCAGGAATGGAATGCTACCTACCGCACGCCCCTCCCATTCCTAATGGCCGATTACTAGCTATTCAAAAAACACTTGATTCCCGTGCCCCACCCTGTATATATATATATTTTTTTTTTCCCTCGAAAGATGCCCAAAAAGGTATTTGAATTTGTTGATAAACATAAGGTAAGTAGGCCTATTGGAATATCGGAAGATCTTGCCAAATTCATATAAAATTGAACGGACGTTACACGAGCTTAGGTTTGAAGATAAAATAATGTCCAATTTGAAGAAAGTTACGCATGGTATTCAATCTGTGATAACTGCACACGCGCTGTATCCCGTGCTAAGTTGTGATTGCACCTTAGTTACCAAACTAAAGTACTATTCGACCCGCGTGCAAAGATAGTCTCCTTCAGTATTAGAAGGTACCTCTTATGAAGTAATGTTTTTGGTGGTGCGACTCTTTTTCCAAGGTCGTAATATTTTTTTAAGCGTTTCAACAACTTCCTAGATGTTGGAAGTACTTTAAAGAATAAATTTTTTGTTTACCATCTATACCCCTATATATGTCAGATTAAAAAACGGTCGCTTTTGTGAAGTTACAAATGAAAAAACTTCGAGACTCTTAGCTTTTGAGTAAATAATTATATTTTTTTAAGTTTTCATAGAATGGATCCATTCATTAAGATTAGATATGTGTCACGTACAGTCGACATTCAAAACTAGTTCACTTGAAACACCAAATCGTTGTAGAATTAGTATATCCTGGTTAAATTTGATCTTGTTTTCGTAATAAAACTAAAACTTATGGGTCAGTATTTTAGGAATAAAGAAATTGTAGCTACAACACGATCGCAATTGTGAAATGTAATCGAAACGTAGAATCAATCTTGACCCAAATTGTTTTGAAATTTTTTCATTAGAATACTATAAATATAGATGTACAGGGTGTTCATAAATTCTTTACAAATTAAATTATTTTTAAAGCTATTTATGATCACCCTGTGTTTTTTGAATTATGATCTTAAATTCGTAATTATTAGTATTATTGTTTAGACTCTAAATTCTAAACAATAATAATAATACTTTAGACTTAGAGGATCGTAGAAATTGTATTTTTGACACCGTGATGGTTTGTGATAACGTAGCAACACACTTCCCCTGTATCATGTTTCAGAATATCTCGTTTTGCTGGTGGCGCATGCGCAAAATTCCGACACACTGGTTTATATTGTAAGTTCATCAAACTAAGAAGTTCAACTGGCTGATAATATTAATCATTATATTTTAGTTTGGGGATTGTTGATGTTGGCGTTTCACATTGCGTAACAAAACATCTTTATTGCAGATCATTCACAATCCATAGTCACTTAACCTAACATACAAGTACAATGTTACTTATACATTGAACTTAATATAAAAATAAGGCTAACATAGTCACTTAAACCTAGCATACTATTTGATTAATTACACCAGTACACATTTGAAAACTTGTCGATCGATTTTTACAAACTAGATGGTGATTCTGTATAATTTGAGTGCGCTGATCTCAAAAATAGTTAGTTTTTCCCTATCACGTATGGTTTTCTTACTACAGGGTGTCATAAATCCCACATTTATCCCCAAATGTGAACCATCTTATTGAGACCAACATTGGATTGCGCATGCTAAACCATAAATTTTGTTATAGACTACAGTAACGCTTACATAATAATGTAGGGTAAATATATATAACCACCAGTCCGGTTCCCAGCAAAATACTCTCTCCCCTCCCATCAATGGGTGGTTAACATTTGGGGACAGATGAGGTATTACAACCCCTTGTAGCACGAAATCTTTAGGTGATAGAGTAAAACCTAATTAAAGCAGAATTAAGTAGCTCCTAGCTCTTGGACAAGCATATTGCTTGTTTATGAAAGAATAAAAAAATAACAAACAAAATATATTTACCTTTACTTGCAAACATTTCAGGACTTATTCCAAAGACTTAAGACTACGAAGGTAGATCTGACTAATGACGACTAAACCGTGGTGCTTTGATGTTTTCTTATGCTGTGCGTTAGGCTGATCTCGTTGCAGACACCAACAGTAATCTGCCATCTTCCTTGATATCTTCTTTCCATGGTTTTGATGTCCTGGTGAAATCGTTCCCCTTGCTCCTCAGACATTTTCGGGAAAACGGTCAAGATGCGAAAATAAGAAGTGAACTTTCAGGCTCATGTTGCAGCCTAAGGCGCAAACTTTTTAAGCATATTTTCCACCAGTGTCATAATTTTGGCTTTTGTAGTTTCCCAAGTTGTTTTCAACATCTTTGAAACCAAGCCATGCTTCTTTTTCTTTATTGGTCATTGTGTTCAGGAAATGATCGTCTGTCAATAACTTTCTAATCTGAGGACCTATAAAAACCTTTTATTTTCTCGTAGCTAATCTTTGGATATTTTGAACAAATGTACTTGAAACACTGGCCTTCTCTATTCAATGCTTTGACATACTGCTTCATCAAGCCCAACTTAATGTGCAAGGGTGGTAGGAGGATTTTATTTGGTTCAACTAGATGTTCATGTAAAATGCTCTTTGATCCTGGGGTAAGATTCTCGCTAGGAGGCCAAGTTTTCCTCTTCCAGTGCTGGTCACGTGCTCGACTATCCCATTCGCAGATGAAACATGGCATCTTAGTGTATCCTGATTGCTGCCCAAGTAACATGCAAAGGACTTTGAGATCCCCACAATATCCATCTGTGATTTTGATACCGAACTTTTTCCAGAAGCAGTTTCATGTTATCATAGGTCTCTCTTAATTGAGTAGAATGGGCCACTGGGATTGATGCATATTTGTTATCGTTGTGCAGTAACACTCCTTTTAGACTGGGTTTAGAAATCTATAAACAACAACCAGTCACTGGTTTGGTATTCGATGCCTAGCTTGCACACTAATCCTGTGATGTCCTTGCAAAATACCAAGGGACCATCTTCGAAAAAAGGCACGAAGTCTTTCTCACGATTTCTGTACCAAGCGAAGTATGTGTCGGATGCCAATAAATTATTGTTCTGCAATCTAGATCCCAAGAGTTCTGCAGTCTCCTTAGGCAGATTCAAATCCCTGACTAAGTCATTTAGTTCGGCTTGGGTTAATGGTTTAGGATCTCGGTCAGCTGTTGGCTGTTCATAAACATCATCATTGTCTGGATTTGGAGCTGAATCAGAATCTGAATTGTATTGATCCAGACTCTCGGGTGGGCGGGGAATAGGAACTTCTGGACCATGGGGTACCGGCCTTATTGCAGATGGAAGACTTGGGTATTGAAGGCTCTCTATTCTTTGCATTATAACCTTTAACATTGCAAAAACAGAAGTAGCAGTCGTCGGTATGGTTTCGAGGCTCACGCCAAGCCAAGGGATCCCAAATGGCAAACTTTTCTTTTTTACCTTTGCTCCAATTCCTTAGTGCCGCAACACATGTAAGACAAACCTTGTGTGGAGCCCAACTTTTGTCTTGATCTAATTTAATTCCAAAATAAGCATAAGAAGCTCTTAATGAAGGTCGTTACATTTGTCCTTTGTTTTACAACAACATACGACCACAAATATAACAAAATATGTCTGGACTATGGGTACATCCTCTAGAAGCCATTATTAAAATTTTAAAGATGTAATGTTAGAATTATCTATGAAAAAACGAAATTAATTAGATAAAAAAGGTAAAAATTTACAAAACGCCCCAAAATTGTTTTGCTAATAACTTTAAAACTGTGGGTGATGGAAAAAAACTGGTAGCAATTTTGAATTCAGCGCAGCGAACTGTTTCAGAATCACAATTCAAAATAAAGAAATCGATTTTCATGCAGACCGATGTTATCGAAAATTTTGTATATTACCAGAGATATTTTATAACGCTTATTATGACAGGCTGGTAGGTAGGTTACGCGTAGTAAACATAAAACTGGCACTGCACCATTTTGGTTCCCTACACTACATAGCATACGAAAAATATAAGCAACAGAGTTTATTCATAGCAGTTTTGCTATATTTGCACCACAGATGGGATGTATACAATGCAGTTCAGTAAGTTCTAAAAAGATAAATTTGAACTGATTCTGAGCACATACAAAATTTCCTTACTAGCATGTTACCCTGTACATACAGCTTTTTATGTTGCCTCTCAATATCCAGTTCATCTCGCAGCCCGTGAGTAATTACATGACCTAAGTATTTACTAATAAGGGTGCAAAAGGGTCACCATTGGGGATATAATAACACCCGAACTTCAAGTATCCAGGGTTACCATTGTTGAAGGTTAGAAGTACAGTATATATGTACTACTCTGGAGAAATATTATGTAAAAAAAAATGGTAGTATTGTAATATATTTTTACCAATAAAGGTTTATTATATACAGGGTGGCACAAAAGTCGCGCATCATAGGAATTTTCAGTGATTATAGCCCTATTATTTTGTTTTTTAGGTAGGGGATGACTACAAAATTAACACTAGACGAGAGGGTGAGCTTGGTTTTAGTGCATGGAATACCAGGTACTACAAATCGATGAATCTGTACAGATAGAGAAATAAAGACGAGAGTATCCCAGAAATATCGTCGGGAAGCGAGACTGTGTGCCAGTGGCTAAACTCCTTAAACGCCCTAAAGTTGGTCCAGTTTAACACCAGTTCTGTTATGAGTAAGTTGCACTTAAAAGCTTTAGTTAGTATTGGAAATTTCAACGTCAGGGATAACCGAAAGTTTCATACATACACTATATGATCAAAAGTATTCGGACACCGCATGGTTTTGGGAAAAATGGTTTTATTATGGCATTTATTAACCAGTAGGTCCACCCTTTGCTTTTATTACAGCGTCAACACGTCGAGGCATACTTTCCACCAGTTTTCGGTAAGTCTGTGCAGGAATGGCTCGCCATTCCTCTTGCAGAGCTGATGCAAGAGATGCAAGTGAAGCCGGTCGTGGTGTGTGGTTTCGTATCCGTCGCTCCAGTTCGTCCACATGTGCTCGATTGGGTTGAGATCGGGGCTCTGAGCAGGCCAGTCTAACAAATCCACCTTATTTTCACGAAACCATCCTGCACACGCCTTGCAGTATGGCAGGGAGCTCGATCCTGTTGAAACAAACAATGGCCATCTCCGTAGTATTGCCACAATGTAGGGAGGGCCGAATTGTCCAGAACGTCGAGATAAACGTCAGCGTTCATGGTAGTGGGTATAACAACCAACGGGCCGAGCCCTAGCCAGGAAAAACAACCCCATACCATGATGGACCCTCCACCGAACTTCACCGTTGGACGTACACAGTCAGGAAGAAGCCGTTCTCCGGGCTGTCGCCACACCCAAACACGCCCATCAGACTGGAAGAGTGAATACCGCGACTCATCGCTCCAAAGAACAGTTTTCCAGTTCTCCACGGTCCAGGAACGACGGGAGACACACCAGGCCAAACGACGCGTGGCATTAACTTTTGTAATCAGTGGCTTGTGTACAGCTGCTCTACCATAATAACCGAGTCTGCATCTCTCTGCGGATAGTTACAGTACTAACGGCGGTACCGGATGCTCTTCCTACCTCCTCAGCGATGGAGGCGGCAGAGGACGTGCGGGACTTCTTGACATGTCGTACCAGACTTAGTTGCACCGTCGTGCTTCCATCTCATGATAACATTCGCTACAGTCGACTTTGGTATATCCTGTTTGGCTGCAATGTTTCGTATAGAAACGTTACTTAAATAACATCCGATGACGAGTCCACGTTGGAACTCGGAGAGTTCACGTCCGCGCGGCATGGCTTCACAACAGTTACTGATAACTTAACAGAACACCTCAGCATTATAGTTTCGCCACGCTTTTTCCCAGCATACCTTTCGGCGAAGGTGATATTTGCAGAAATGCGGATTTTCCGGGGTGTCCGAATACTTTTGATCATATAGTGTACATCTACTGGTACAAGAGACTTTGAAGGCGAGTTTGAACGCAAGGGGTACAAAGTGTTTCACGGAGTGGAGAGAGTTGCGATTCTTTACTTTGGGGATCATCTGTTTCTTGAGAGAGCGCTTTAACTCCGCTTGTGAAGTCATTTAGGTTCGGCTCAATTTGCGAAACAAGTTTCTGCGTGACCAGTCTGCTTATTTTGGATCCTATGGACTTTATTTGACCAAGAGTGCCGTAGAGGAAAACTCTAATTATGGGGGAATTTCAATTGTGGTAGGATAGACTGAGAATCTAAATCTGCCCCATGTCCAGTAAAATGGGTTCCAGAGTTTCATAAACGATAATTTTTTTGACCCATTGGTTAGGAAAACCCACGAAACATAACTTTATATTAACTACCGAGGACAACCTCTTATCCGATTTGGCTCTCTGCGAGTCCTTAGGCAACAGCGATTATAACTTAATTAGTTTTGATATTAAGGCCCTTGTATCTAAATTAGTAAATTCCACTCGGCAAAGTACACTTTCGCAGGCCTAATTTTGACTGCTTCGAAGATAGTTCAAGTAATTTATTGTTAGGCTGGTCGCGCACGGAATCGACTGACGATTGAGTCGCGTGTGATTTTACATTAGCAGAATGGGAGCCCCCACACACCAGCGACCGCGACGCAGTGTGCGGGAGCTCCTATTGTGCGGCCGTCTTGGTTGATGATATTTGGCACTATGGAAAGTATTTTACCGACAGTTTGAGTGTGTGTTGTTTTTGGTTACCTTACGTGTTCGCGACAATCTTTAGGATACACATGCAGCTCATCGCGACACAAACGTGCGGGTAGATGTCGCCATAGATTCATCTTTTTGAAAACATTAAATACCATGACAGACTGATGTACTGAAGGTTAGGTTAAGTGGGCAAAATGTCGCCATCCACGTCTAAAAATGGGAAAAGTCGAGGTTTCGTAAGGTAGTCAAAATGGGGTATGTACGCGCGGTCGCGTAGGTTAACTGATAACGTACTTAACGAGGATTTTTGTTTTGTGAGGTAACAGTTATGGTACCTCAGAACGCTAAGTTTAAATAAAAAAAAAAACCTCGGAATATTGTTTGAAAATAGACTTGTAGGTTAGGTTAGCCACAACGTTTCTATTAGGGACCCAACGGTTTATTTTCAATACAATGTCGCCCATATGTGACTGACATCGCCTCTGGGATTGGTAAAGCAAGAGGAAACAATAACCCTTTGTACAATTCTCACCGAAGCCTGTGGTTCTGTATAGGTTTAGTTTCACCTGACATGGAAAGTAAAATGAAATAAAAATTAAACCACGAGAAATTGTGAAATTTAATTTCGTGCGACACTTTTTTTTTTTAATCATGAAATGTTGCATTTTAGTATAACAGCTGCTGGAGTGGTAAAGAATGAGACCATTACATTGGTGATATAATTGGCCATAAAATGCTCGGTTTACCTCGTACCAAATAAGAGTTGTTGCGCAGGACTGTTTCTCGTGCGTGTGGTTTAGAAGTTTAACTAGAAGCTGGGTACATTAGCGAAGTTTATTTCATCATCAGAAGCTCTAGTACTGCGTCTTCGAGACTTATGATGATGATGAGATCGACGTAGATCCTTTGCATAAAATGTTCAAAATATGATGATTCAGGTTACGCCTTAGAGCGGTTCCCAACTTTCTGGTTCAAGGCACCCGACTGCCATCTCGCATTAATTAGTTCGCGGCATCCCCCAAAGGTTTTCATTTCACTGTTCAACGTACAATTCCGCTCCCATCCCCTTCCTTTTGGGAAACTGCCATAGACACTAATTTCGTGTTGTGTTTTGAAGGTACGTATTGGAATGATAGCCAGTCAGGTGGTTGTTCGATGATGATATTAACCTCCTTCGCAACATCTACTTGAGGCCATATGACGGAGGGGACCTACAGCTTTACGTGGGATCCGAACCACACTGGTCGCTATATACATATAATGTGGACCCATGAAGTTAGGCTGCCAACATGGAGACTGACAAAGTTAATTTTTATCAGTAATTTAGCTAAATTTGGTTCAGTGGTAAGTAGTATAAAAAAGTTTTGTATTTAATTCGTATGAAGATTACACAACTGAAAATGGTTGTCATTCTATGTTCGTACAGGTAACCTCTCCGGAACTTTTAGATTGTGTACATGTTACGCCCCGTTTGTGAAATTGCCCAGTTCATGAACTGGGCAATTTCACAACCGGGGTGTAACACACACTTACAGAAACCTTTATCAGCCGTTATATTTGGGTACACTATTTAGGGTATTATCATCATTGGCATTATTAAGTCCGTGTAATGCTCGCTTCCCAGTGGGCAACATTCTCATTTGTAGTACGCTAGTATTAGATTTGAAAAAGGTTAAGAGCCAGTGACGTACTTGTGTGCCCCATGGGTATTTTTTTACGAAATATCTCCCCATTTGGACTCAATGAAATGGGAATTACATTCAATAGGAACAGACTCCCTCCCCGATGTAATGCTAATACAGCCTAACATGGAGACTACAAAAAAAGGCCCTTCATCATTTTCCAAACTAAAGGAATTAATGATTCTAGACAGTTTGTTAAACCTTTTTAGTAGTTGTTTGAAATTCGATTTTTTACTTCAAATTAAGATTTGACATTGATTAGGCGAATCTGTAAACAAAAAAGTTAATTTTACCTCGTGGCCTTTTGTAGGTTTCCTTTTGGATGACGATTGGCTTAGCGGCTCCTGACTTGGACCTAGACGCCCTACGTGGGGACCTTCACGTTTACAGGGTTACTACTTCGTCCGATGTTAACGGATCTGGTGTGACAGTGGACCCTTAATAACGGCTTCCGCGTTAGACAAATAATGCCACACACACTGCCCTGATGTTTCTATTAACAGTTAATAACATCTCGGCAACGCGTGCAAAGCTAAACAATAATAATAATAATAATAGTCCCAACCACGATTTAGTGCATTTTGCCTAGTTGTGACGTCAGCGGTTGACCATTGTTTTTTGACTGACCTTCCAAAAGCGCCCCTTTTTAAAAACCCAACAATTTGTACTGTACGTGATTTAGGACTATTAATTCGTTGACCAGATTACATTTCACTGGTCCCGTTAAGCCTACGGCGGATTTAGTTTCATTGTTCAGTCCACTTTAGGTATAAGGTTTCACGTTTGGGATGGTGAACCACGAGTCAGGATAGGAAATGCTTAAAATAAAAAATCGTTAATCTACTTCAGTCGAAGTAAAATAATTTTCAGAAAGTCTCTCTCGAAAATGTTCAACTGTTCCGATTCATGAGCCGTCTTAACTTATAAATTCTCATTTCAAAACTAGAACAAATGAAAAATGTAAAACCGAGTTCCTTCGTGGTTCACGCGTGCACCTTCTTCCTTAGTACGCCATACAACTCTCCTCAAGCATTAACCTTTTGTAGGTGCTGCTATCACGCATTTCAAATGGGTCTGAATTTGAAAAACGAAAATAGGTTAGTATTTTATTGGGGGTGACGAGACATTGTGGACACCCTATAGTCATGGTACTGTACCGTATTGATAAGCTTACGTGCGAATGTTGGTGGTAGATGTCACTGACTGTACCTTTCATTTTATGGTTTGCAATATTCCTCGCTTACCAACTCGATTCTTTCCTTTACAGGGACGATACTCGGGATCCCCTCTGGAGCAGCGTAGCTTCAACCTGTACCTTGCCAACTGGCGGTTTACCCTCAACGGGCTGCCCCCCTGGTGCTGAGACCGCCCTGGTGTGTAGTGGTAACGGCGCTTACACCGGGGAACACAAGGCCGTAGTTCGAGTAAGTGTGGTTTCTCGGTATCTAGTCTTGTATTAATAGTGGACGTAGTACGCTTGCCATTGTACTGCAGTTACTTTACGAACTTCGTAGCTCAGCAATATCGCTACCTTAAGTTCGGGGCCTAAACGCCACTTTCTTTGGGTTGCGTCATGGCAACGTCGCCATGCCGCTTCCAGTTAGATCATAAAGATTAATTCCATTTAATAGTGGGATGGGTGACCCACTGTCTCATACATTCATAGGATGTGCGGATTCCACGTAAAGCCGTAGGTCCCTCCTTTCACACGACCTCTAAACAATCCGCATAGTTACATTGTGAAATTTGACTTTGGCCCTTATTGCACTTACGTTCAGAGTTGCGAGTTTGTCCGTGACTCCGAATTTGGTAACTTTATATTTTAAGCACGTTTGGCCACATGTTTTATAATTCTGTAATTTTTTTCATGCATTCGCTTAAACTTGTAAAATTGATTGAAATGGTGAATATTAATGCAAGTTTTGCGTAAACTAATTCATTAACCTGTAATTTGCTTTTTTTTCTTATTTCAGTTAGGTATTTTGTTCATTGAGTTTTTAGTCGACTCATCGCGAGACATCGATCCGATTAGTTTTTGTTTTGAAGATTTTATTTCGTTACTTACTTTGAAATTATGAAGCTCGAAACTACCTTCTTCGATGGTCCCGCGAGGATACTCCGGGGGGAGAGAGTTATCGATACAATAAAGGACATCGCCAATCACCCTGTGAGATTCCATTTTATTTTTTAGGAAATTAAGTTTCCTTGGTTTGGTGCATATTTAGTGAAGTCACTTTATCAATGGTTTAGTTACTCGTATGTTACGGATTTGGGTAGATGTGGTTAGTGTGAGGTGGTTCCAGGAAAAAAGTTCGCCTAGAAACTTTCTGAAGAACAAAAAATTACTGTGTGAATATTCTGTTTTGGTTAAGTTAGGTTCGTTTGGGTTATTCCATGTACGCCCTGATCACTTTAGCTATGAAAAATAACTTTAAATTCCTATTTATTAGGAAGTCAATTTCGTAACAGCGAGGTCTGGCTGGTAGTTGGAGCAAAAGATGATTCATACATGTATGCCGACATGCGTGACTGTTTCTTAGTTTCTCTCTTCTCTCAAGTGTCTAAATGATAATTACAGCAAGTTTCTGAAAATAGGACCTCATTCGTGTCATTTTGATGGTTAATTTCAGGGCCAGGAGGAAGCTTTTTTCGTGTTGGACGTTGGCGATATCGTTCAGAAAATAAAGACATGGAGATTGAAGCTACCGAGGGTTCAGCCCTTCTATGGTGAGTTACTCGGAGGATTCAAAATGACTCGGTAACTAGTTGAGACGGGACTCGTGTTGGGTGTGGGGTTTCTCCGGGGTGATGTCCTTTCCCGAATGACCCCCTGATAGTCGGTGTGGCATTCCTGGTGATTGACTCTGCCATTGAACTGTCCCTAGGTGGGTAGGTTAATGCTATTCAATAAATGTTTTCCAACTGTAATGCGACCCCCCACACAGTTCACAAACTATTCAATAATGAACGTCTCTCTATCACGAAATTCATCCGAGCTCGTGCGGGCCACGTCGGTTACGTTTGAGACCCCTAGTTTAAAGTTTATACCATCGGACCTGTTCATACCTTAGCAAACTTATATTCAAAGTACGAAAAAAATGTGCGTAATTGTAAGTAATGATGGGGTGGTTTAGTCTTCGCAACATCTAAGGTCATATGCATAGGGAGGATATTATAGACACCAATCGACTAAGGAAGTACTCAGTGGGTAAGGGGACGTTAAACAGGGTAACATGCTCTCAACACCCTTCTCTGTTCCTCGCTACACATTACACGTTCTTTTCAAAATTTAAAAGAGGAGTTAACTGCTTCAGAGACTGATTTTGATACTCCTTTTCCTTCCTTGGAAGGGGCAGTTTTGTGGGCAGGGCATTCGCAAGGGACCCCCCTTTCCTGCATAGGAAAAAAAAAAAAAAATGGCTGCGGGGAAATACAGCTTTATGCGAGAACCGAACCACGGGTCGCTACATAGTCTGGTCGCGAAGGACGGTCTCCCATCCAACTACTATCCGACCCAATGTCGCGTAACTTCGCTGATCAGTGGGAAGCGGTGTTACGATATTGGCTACGACGCGGCCCGTATGCGTAAATATGGAAAGCTTCCTTAGCGCGTTGTTAGCGAATTTGTTCGGACCGTAAAGGTCCTAGGTTCGTCTCCGCTTCTGCCATCGCGGGAAGTTGATGATGGGTGATACCAGTTTATGATGCGAAGGAATTGGTCTTTAAGCCACCCGGTGTTGAGCTTGAATAGAAATTGGGGTAGGGAACTTTATCTATGGCTCCAATCTATCTATCTTTGGTACTTTTCATCGTACGCAATTTTTTCTTGTTAATCATTGAAGAATTATGAAAGTTTTTGCTTCTTGGTCACGTGATAGGAGGAAAAGGCGGGTCATTATTTTTTCACTGGAGTCGTTTGTGAAAACCTTTAGATTTCTTGTACTGAAGTTAATTTAACTTATTTTCCCCTTTTGCAGCCATTAAATGCAATGACAACCGGACAGTGCTTCAGATTTTGTCGTCCCTCGGGACTGGATTTGACTGCGCTTCCAAGGTAAAAATTATTATTGTAAATGCTTAAATGTTTTGGCAAAGAAGGGGTTTCAAACGGTTTGGGGGTCGAAACATATCAAAAATATTCTCCGATTCCACAGTATGTACGTAGTTGGAAATGATCTCAACATCTTGTCCAAAAAAAAAAAAAAAAAATTTCTCTCCACAGATATAAACCCCAAATGTGACAATCATGCATTTTATTAAGTAGATTAGATTAATTTGGATAGATTATTTAGATAGATCAGATCAGGGGTGGGGAACCTTTTTTCATTGGAAGGCCGCATTTCATTTAACCAAGACCATATTAGGCCGCATGCTGAGTATTTAACATATACAGTACAACAAAATGTCATATTTTAGTCTACAATCTACATATTTACATATGTCAAGTAGGCAGAAGGCCGCAACTAGTACCCCAAAAAGGCCGCAGGTTCCCCACCCCTGGATTAGATGAATTATATAAATTATTGTCACGTTTTTTTTAGTTTGATTGTTTATGATTGAATGAGTTATGATTTAATTCCGAATGAGTTATATTAAATTCAGATTGAATGATTCAATTGCTAGAATTTAACAATTAGTTTCTTGTTATTAATGCTACTAGGCCTAAATAAGTGAAATCATGGTGACGAGAAGCAAAACGCACAATTCAACATTTGGTCACCCTGCAGAATTTCCACCTTCAATGACTCCTTCAAAGGCTGACGTATTTAGGCATTATTTATTGGTAAGAAAACGAGAAGAACTGATTTCGAAAGGTTCTAGAACAGAAAAAGAATGTTACAGAATTGTCACTAAAGATGTGGAAGCCATTTGGGAGAAGTTTTCTTTTCCACATATAGGATTTGAAGGAATAGCTATAAAAGTTGAACAATTGATAGAATCTGCAGCAAAGCTAAATAAAGTACCATTAAAACAAAGAAACAACAGTTTTCAGCAGAAGGTGGAGACGTTCGATGAAATGTTTGATATTTGCACTTGTACTTGTTACGATAAAAAAATCAGTCGAACGGATTGCAGATGTGATATTAGAGTTCCAATGATTGAGTGAGTCTTTTGTGGGGGGGCAGAAACAAAGAAAAAAAAACCAACTGGACCAATCGACAGAGTAACGACTTCCGCAAGAAAAAGTACTCACGATAGAGTTAAAGGATTAGAAAGAAGAGCCAAGATAAGCCTAGATATGAATGTCGCCTCAACCAGCAAACATTACATATTTACATAGTGGAAGATGAGAGCATGGAAATTGATGATGACAGCGACGATATTGACTTTGTTCCGGATTTTGAGCTGAGAGAGAGGCATCAGAACAGAATTATTTATGATAACTTAACAATAACAGCAGATAGATACCGTGTAAGTTAGAGCTACTGCAGCTATAGTAAATGCAGCTTTGAAGGATATGGGAATATTAGACGAAACCAATATGTTGGATAGGAAAAAAGTGGAGAGAATACGTGGGTAAAAAGAACATAATCAAAGTGAAATCAGAGAACATACAGATTGAAGGCATCGGATTTGATGGTAGAAAAGACCAAACTTACAGTATGTGAAAATTACAGTATGTTGTTTAGGGGCCCAAAGGAAACTCCGAGCAGTGTGTGGAATAAGAATACAAAATTTCGACCCCCCCATATTGGGTACCGAATTCATTAGATTCGGAAAACTTTAGTTTTAAGTTTGTGTAGTGAAGAGGTTAGTATTCCTAACACACTATTAATTGTCCTTAATGTTGGAACACTAAATAGATAAAGGGCACTTAACTGCGGGAAGGACATAAAATTTAAACTATTACAAGTTCTTTTCAATCATCATCTTGGAGTTCAACACGTTACGATATGAAGCGGACTGTTCTTCGAATACAACTAGTTGTATTCTACTCTAAGGGTCACCTTCACCTCGAACATTAACAGGGTGAGCTGTCAACTCAACCAAACTCCGGAGCCAGCAGCGGTAGAGAACCAGTCTCGCTGCTCAGTCCACCGCTGTAACAACTGAGCTACTGAGCGCTTTACCCTCCAGATGTACGATGCTTAATTCTCATTTTACTCTAAATTATTGTGGGTACTTACATAATTGAGTTACTAAATCGTACAATTTAGAGTATACACTTTTACTTGGGTGTGTTGGGGTGGGGGGGAAACTTTTCCCGTTCACTGATTATAATTGTTGTGAAGCGAAATTAAAAGTAAACAATTGCTGTACAACCCAGAGTTTGTCTTTTCAAAGTAAAGTAAACGTGATTTATACACAACCGATGTTCTCCGAGAACATTTGAGAAGAGATGGCCCAAATAGAACATGGAGGGAAGGCTACTATTAAATTTGTTTCCAGATTATTCCAAATATCAGCTCCCTCGTATGAGAGGGATCTCCTCCATATCTTAAATGTAAAGTTAAAAGTCTACCGAATTAATACTTCATCTCAGTTTGAAGTCGTCGTCTCAGAATAATGAAAGAATTAATTTGTAAAATACTCTTGAAAACATTTTAGTCGTTTTCCAGAGACTGTGATAAGGGAAATGCCATTTCGGATTTGCGATATTAAGTTCTGAAACGTGTATTTGTCTTGAACGAGTCTGTTGTTAAAATGGAGATTTCGTGAGACTAATTTTCGTTCGTTGTCCAGGCTGAGATGAAAAAGGTGATTGAGATGGGTATCGAGCCCTCTCGAATCATTTATGCTCACCCTTGCAAACCAGCTTCTCACCTGCGTCAGGCACTGGCTTTCGGCGTGGATCTGATCACCTTCGATAATGAAACTGAATTGTTTAAGATCAAGGATCTCATGCCCAATGCTAGGTCAGTAACGTGCTCCTGGTTTTTTGATTTACTCGCGTAGTGATTGTACAAAATTGGTACTAACAAACTTTTTCATCCCCTAGACTCGTGATTCGTATCCGTTGTGATTCTATTAAAGCCCAGTGTCCCTTGGGGGAGAAATTTGGGGTGGACCCTGACAAGGCATTGTCCCTGCTTTCCACCGCCAGAGCGCTGGGATTGAATCTGGTTGGGGTGTCATTCCACGTGGGATCAGGATGCCAGGAACCCCGAGTCTTTCTCCGAGCGATCAAGGCAGCTAGAGAGGTTTGTAGAGGCTTTCATTTGGATCCATGATCCCTGTGTGATTTATACTTTTGGGGAAAAATTCTTCGCACTTTCAGGAACACTTACTCCTTGTTCATTTAATGTCAGATTCTCTCATAATTACATAATTTACATGAGTGCATTTGTCAAGACGCTTATTGGTTAAGATTGTTTACATAGCTTTGCAGTCCTTTCTTGGTAGGTTTGCTTGTTTCATGGAGGTGAGAGGTTTATGATCAAGCAGAACTTGAATTAGAAAGTAAAAAGTCGAAATATCGTGTAATAGTCTGAAATGAACGGTTGTAAAAGTGAATTATTTCTCACCAAGCTTCGCACACAAAGATCGAATGGTTTAACTGGATCTGACGATGGTTTATGCTTCGTAGTAGATCTTTTACACTGTTCTCGGATATAGCTTTGTTTGCTGTGTGGCAGGTAAAAGGTAAGTCAACATGCGTGTCCTATATTCCCCAATGAAACGGAGTAGGGCCCCAAGCCTGGTCAACCTTAGTCAGAGTCAATTAAAAGCGGGTGGCCTGCCCGCCGCTTCAACGTGACGTAATATACAGAAAAGACAAGCTCCCTGCTCTAGCAATACTGGGGTTCGAACCCACAACTCGGGAGTCTCGGCACTGCCGAGCGGCCCTCCTAGCCGATCGAGCCACGAAAAACTCGTTTGGTATAAATTCATTCGTTCTAAGACTTTGTTTTTAATTGTCTTTGATTTTGTTAGGTTTTCGACCAGGCTGTGAACTTAGGCTTAGCCCCTTACCTATTGGACATTGGCGGAGGGTTTCCGGGGGCCACTGGCACAACGTTGAATGAAGCTGCAGAGTACATCAACATCGCTCTCGAGGAACACTTTCCCGAACAAGAAATTGAGGTATGTACGTTGCAGTGGTAGGCCACGGTCGAAATTAGGATGACGCATTAGTTGTGTGAAATTTTTAAAAAGTATTACAACGTAGATTTACCTTAATCGCTCAGAATGAGTTTGTGAATGCATGGAGGAACATTCGGTCACGTGACATTGTATGAAGTTTTCCGTGGAGTTTAGATTTGGTTACGAGAATGTCTGAAGCGAATGGATTCGGTGAGTGTTGGTAGTTGGACGAGTGTGGTGGTCTCGCGAAAGATGCTTGGAACTCGCTCTTCCTTTTAGGTGATCGCTGAACCCGGCCGTTACGTGGTAGCGTCCGCTTTCACCTTGGCCACGCAGGTCGTTTCCAAACGCACAGTGGATCCCGACAATGGGGTAGGGGACCCCTCCTTCATGTACTACATTAATGACGGCGTGTATGGTTCTTTCAATTGCATCCTGTACGACCACCAGGAAGTGTTTCCGGAAACCCTCTGCCTCGTAAGTTCACTCAAGTTTCATTTCCCCCTAAGTTTTCCCTCTATTTGAGACCCTCTAAGCAAGAAGTGTCTAAGCAACAAAATTTAAAAAAAACTCCTTTATAAAGTTAGGTCACTTTCTCATCCGTTGGAAATTTCCAGCAGATTAGTGTAGAGTTAACGACAAAACCCTACATTTTTTCGTTATGTATATGTAGGTCTTCAAAGGACCTCCTTATATTTATTTGCCTTCAGTATTTGCGCTGCCTAATGGTAAACAAAGAAATTACCTCGCCTTATTTCGTAGGGCGCGAAGATCTCGCTCGGTTTATTTGCTGTAGGCATTCACTACACTTAAGTACCTGAAGGAATAGGCCTATCCTTTTTATAGTTATTTATATTAGGTTTTATACTATGAGGATTTCACTCAGAACTTATAGGAAGATAAAGTACATCTTCCTTGCTTAAAGCATCGCTGTAACATAAGCAACTCAGAATGCCGCGAAATATAAATCGTTCGCTTAAGAATCTACTGATTTTATAAAATTCGTTGACTCTTCTCCCGAAGTAATTTTCATGTCAGCAGTGGAAAGTTCTGAATATGAAATAATAAATTAATTTGGTTGTCATGCAAGCCCAATGCCTACATATGGGGTGCTATGTATGGCAATTAATTTCATACCCAATAGGCTATGTCGCCAATCCAGAGGCAATTTTGAAGTTATTTAATTCAATAAATTAATACCTTTATTTCTTGATTAAATACAAATTATCACATGACGCGTTCAGTGGAGAAGGGGCGAACGCAACATTTTCGAATTATGCCACAAAATGCAGTTAGTTTGTAAACTTTAAACCTTTGTATTTTTCCGGTTTATTGAAATGATGTATGAATTTGAACACATATTTGAGTAAAATATTGTTGTGTAATATGTCGATATAATAAAACGCCAAGAAATTTTACAATATTTATTGATAGCTTCTGATGTTAACTGGTGTAATCCATTATTTGGTCCTCTTCGTCGAATGTTATTACCTGCTTCAACTGCTTCGGTTTCTTCCAGTTCCTTTAACAATCTTGTATAATAAGTTCACTGCAGTTGCAGGCATTAGGTCTGATAATTCTTTGAGATCTTTTATTTTTTCCTGTTATTGGCAGCAATTGGGAATACTTTGGTTGCAGTGTCTGCTGGGCTAGATTGAATAAACTGACACTAGGATTTTTTCCCTTTCTGCAGTCTGACGGGATGGCTATTATCTGGGGTTGTGCGGTATGCAGTAGATATTACGTAGCCTTCTTTGTGTTGAAAGTCAAATATTAACTTTCTTGCATCTGTAAATTTAGTAGTTGTTGATTTCCTAATGACAATGCACGTTTTTAGGACGTCAAAATCGAGAAAATCAGCCTGTTTCATTTCTACAGCTAGGAAGCGCTGCGAAACGGCTGTAGTTATGGCCGTAACATAATCTTTTTGGTGTAAATAATATTGCTGTAATTATTTTTTATATTGTTCAATTTGGCCAAATTGAGCATCACAGGGCATTGTCGAGTGACCAGAAAGTAGATAGTGATAAAAAGTAGAATAATTTCTCACCTTCAATTTATTTAAGGTGTTCCTCGTGTTTCTTCTCTTCAGTATTTAAGAAAGTACCCCCACCCCGTGAATACCCAGAACAGCCGGCTATCCCCTAAATACCACGGTCTAGGTACCCCTTAAAATAATGCTTTAGCTCTTCTTTGCAATAGATGATCTTGCGCTTCTTTTGATTCTTCTTTATTAGTTCTTATTATTCAGTTTTCCCCCTTGTTTAGAAAGGGTCTTTATTATCTCGTTTATTTATTCAATTTAATCTCTATCTTATTTATATATGCGAGCCTGTCTTTGGGCATATATGCACCATCACCTGTAACAACAATAAAACAATGAAAGTAATGTATTAACAATTCAAATAAAAAGTGTTACTCCCCTGAGTATGTGTGTCCTTTTCTTTGAACTACTGGACACAACTCCACCTCCTCATCTGTAGAATAAGAGCGATTTAGTCACTCTTATCCTCTTCTCTTCCTCCTTCAGTTTTTTTTCAAACTCTCTCCTCCCACGTATCTTCTTATATTTTCTTCGGCAACTCCTCTCTTGGTCAACACATCCGCCACCTGCTCCAGACCTCGCACCCACTCCACCTCTGTCACTTCACCACTCTCCAAAGTTTCTTTAATTGCAGCTATATCAATTCTCAGCCGTTTACTACTGACACCAGTGTTTGATTTTATCGCCTTCATTAGTGTTTTGCTGTCAGTTTTCACTCTTATTTCAATCTTTCTGCCCCCCACTATCTCCTTCCATAGTTGATTGTAGTAAATTCCTCCCTCAATAGCCTCTCCAACACTCAGTGCCTCAGCTTCAATTGTAGCTTTTGCCACTCTTTTTGCCTTCCTCGACTTCCACCATATTGGACATTTTCTTCCCATATCATCTGCTAATGATATTATGTATCCGATTTGAGTTTGTTCGTTCTCCACATTTCCAAACGAGGCATCTGCATATATTTCCCAAAATATTTTCTCTTCATCCAATTTTTCTAGGACGATTTCTCCCCTTGATCTTTTTGCCTTCTTCACGATTTTTATTAATTTTCTCATATCCTGTGTTGTTCCCTCTTTAAACGCTCTACTTAGATCACTTACATCATAAGCTATTTCGGGTAAGATATGTTGTGATATCCAATTCAGTTGTCCCACAATTGATCGATAGAGAGTCAACTCTTTCCTTTTTAGGACTCTAAGACCTTGATAAAGCTTCCCTTCGGGTTCTTGTATACTCTCGATGTATTTCCTTTGCTCAATGAGTATTCTCTTTTCTTGTTGTCTTACGTGAACTCCTATATACTTGAAATTCTGCCTTCCTTGATCTCCCACCTTCAATTTTTCTTTCATCTTCGTAATAACTGTCTTAAGAAAATTATCATCTCCTCCGTAACAAAAATCGTCTACATGTGCACATAGGACTCCACTTACACTTCCTTGATCATCTTTCCAATAAAACATGTTTGGTTCCAGTTTGCTTTTAACTCCTCCAAGCTCCACCCACCACCTTCATATACCATGCTTTTGCCGCATCTTTAAGTCCGTAAACTGCTTTCTTCAACTGCCATAGAACACCACTTTCTACTTCACTGGGTGGTTTGACATACACTACTCTCTGTATTCTTTCTCCTTGTAAATATGCAGTTGCAATATCTAAAGTATGACACTTCCATCCCTTCTGATTAATTATGCATAGACACAATTTTAAAGTTTCTGGGTTACAAGTGGGTGCATCTTTTTCCCAGTCTTCCATTTCTTCCTCGAATCCTCTCGCCACCAATCTTGCTTTACAAATTCTTTTACCTGCTTTCACTTTTTCAGTCACCACCCACCTTGTGGACACACTTTTCTGACCAACATCTTCTACTTCTTCATACACTTCGTTATCTAGCCAGCTTTGTAATTCCTTTCGTTTGGCTTCCTCTACCTTTTCATCCTCAAAACCGAGCAGGACTTCCTCCTCGTCATCTATCTTCCTTATCTCTTCGTACTCTCTTAAATCAATCCAATCTTTCCTGCCGGTATTTATTTCTTGTATATTGTAGCTGTCTCCCCACTTTTTACTCGATCTTTTTCCAGCTAAACCCAAAATCTTCCATTCTTCTCGTTCGCCTGTTTCCTTATGCCGGGCCCTGACTCTATCTCCTTTTTTCAACTTAGGTATAATCTCTCTCTCTACCTCCTCCTCACGTTCATCTTCCTCATCTTCTGATTCCTCTTCATCTTCCATCGCCTCATCATCATCACACACTGGATCTCCTCCATCTCTTCTCACCATAACCATGTCCCTTTCTTCTCTGTCAAAGTTGTTGTTATCGATCTCCTCTTCCTTTTCATTACCTCTTTCTCTTCTTTCATGACTTCATTTGTTCCTTGAATCCGAGTGATATGCACTCGCGCCACTTGCCTTAATGAATCCCCATGCTTCACAATCACAGTTTTCCCATCTACGCCAATTACCTTTGCTGGTCCTCTCCACTCTTTTTCATTTTCTCTTTTGTAGTAGACCTCATCATTGATAATCACATCTTCTATCTTATGTACCCTTATATTTTTCCTCAGAGCAGTCCTTATTTTTAAACAAGATTCATTCTTAATGAATATTTCTCTTGCCTTATGCATCGCTTGTAGATTTTCCCTCACCATCTGTTCTTCATTTCCTTCTACAACACCACCAATGCTGAAGCCATCATTCAGAAGGTTCGGGTGTATCGGATTATGCCCAAACACTAATTGGTTTGGCGAAAAACCACCATAATTACTCAGACAATTCTTTGCCAACACCACCCATCCTAGAGCAATCTTAATGTTTACTTCTTCCGCCATCTTCCTCAAACTCTCCTTCAGTAATCCGACAGTCTTTTCACACAGTCCATTGCTCCATGGACTTTCTGCTGGTGTAGTCATCATTTTTATCTGCCATTTTTCACACATAATTCTCATTTTTTCGTTTTGAAATTCACCTCCATTGTCAGTCAGTATTTTTGCCGGTGTTCCGAAAATAGTCAACCATCCCTCCATCATTCCATTCATCACAGTCTCTGGTGTCTTGTCCTTTATCCACCTGGCTTGACAATATCTTGTCGCCATATCTACCATTACTAAGAATCTTCGTCCCTCAAGTTCTCCCAGATCAAGGGCTACCACCTCATTAAATTGTTTACTCCAACTCAAACCCACTACTGGCTTTGGTGGATTCTTCTTATATCTCTTACAAATATCGCACTCAGTTGTTCCAATAATCTGTTTTTCATCTTCTTTTTCTGCTCTTCCTCCAGTCCCTCACTCCATCCAGCATCCTCCGTCAACCTCCGAATTGTAGATGTAACTTTCTTATGGCTGCACCAATCTCCTTATCTCCTTTTTCTTTCCATCCTTCTGTCCACACTTCTTCTCTTCTCCTTTGTGGTATCAAACCAATTCTCAGGTGTCCTCTTCTATCTTCTTTAAGCGTCACTTCTACGTTATTCATATCTCCTATCACCACCTTTTCCTCCTTCATGCATACCTTCATATCCATTTTACACATAGTTTCCTTCCCTATTAACCAGGGCACATCTCCTTTCAGTATTTCCGTTTTTATATACACTTTTTGTCCTCCTATATTGACAGGAATTTCCATGATGCCTCTTGATGGGAAGCTCGTCTTCCCAAAGGTAAAGACCTTTTTTGATGTTACAGTCTTTGCCCTCATTCTCTTAAGCTCCTCCTTATCCAACTCCATCACTATCTTTGATAGTCATAGTTCTCCACATACTGTTGATTTGCATCCAGTGTCTAAAATAGCTTCAATATCTCCCCATTCTTCTTCCTCAGTTATGACCTCACTCACGTAAATCTTCTCTTCTTCTCCTTCCTCGTGTTTCTTCTCTTTATCATTATCAGATCGACTAACCATCCCTTTGTTTTTATAATGCTTTGGACAATCATAGGCCCAATGCCATTCGGATTTGCAGATTGTACATGTTGTTACCTTTCCCTGTTGGTTCATCGGGTTTCTTCTTCCGGCTCCTTTCCTGCTCCAATTTCCTCTCCATCGACCTCCACCTCTATTGTTTAATCCTCTTCCTCCACCATATCCACGATTCATCTGGTCATGTTCCAACCACTCCTCTCCTTTTGCTTCCTCCTCCAAGGTTTCAAATATCCTCCTCATTATTCGTGTCACCGTTTCATATTTCATCTCCTCCTTTCCACATGCTGATAAAACTAATTGTTTTTGTTGTTCAGACAGGCTCGCTTGTTCCAGCACATGAAATCCCTTCACTTCTCCTTCAAACATCTCTCTACCTAATGTTGTTTTACAGTCCTTCGCGTTTTTTTCATACCGGAAAATGTAATCCTTCATCGTTTCACCCACTTCCCTCTTGATCTTGAAATACTTCTTCATATTTTCATAATTCTCCATCAAAGTCTCCTTTTTATACACTTTATCCAGAACTGACAAAATAATTGCTGCACCACCTTCTTGTTTAAGACTTCCTCGACTAATATCTTCGGTCACCTCCCATGCCTTCCCTCCTAAATTCATCCTTATTTCCAAACCAGGGTATACCACTTCTTCGCACACGATCAACCAATCCTCTACTCTCCCTCTCCAACTTCTAAATTCTTCTTGCTTCCCGTTGAAATGTGGACATCCTCTTCTCATCCTCCAGTCTCCACTGTCTTTATTGCTCATGTTGTCGAATTCGAACCACGCTCTGCTACCAGTGATAAAAAGTAGAATAATTTCTCACCTTCAATTTATTTAAGGTGTTCCTCGTTTCTTCTCTTCCAGTATTTAAGAAAGTACCCCCACCCCGTGAATACCCAGAACAGCCGGCTATCCCCTAAATACCACGGTCTAGGTACCCCTTAAATATAATGCTTTAGCTCTTCTTTGCAATAGATGATCTTGCGCTTCTTTTGATTCTTCTTTGTTATTAGTTCTTATTATTCAGTTTTCCCCCTTGTTTAGAAAGGGTCTTTATATTATCGTTTATTTATTCAATTTAAGCAATGATGCGGAGTGAATTTCTCTGAGATACATTAAAACCTAAATTTTACCGTGAAAGAGTGCAGACTAACATCTAATTTTTTGCAAAGGTTTTAAAGGATAATTATACGACAAAAAACTCATTTTTCGAATTTTGTGGCGTTCGCCCCTTCTCCACCGAACGCGTCACACACGATACCATATTGTAAACTGTGTTTAAATCATTTGCATAATATGCATTAAGCAACTACCACTTTCATTAAAAAAAAACTTTACCCCAGATTAAAGCAACCCACTCTCCTCTGAAGTTAGGTTAACTCGTTTGGAGTTACTCCCAGCATCTTTTTTTCATGAGAAATTATACTCGCGTTGAATTGTGAAAATCGTTTATGGGTAACTTGGTTTGGAAATATTGAAATCGGTCATACTCAACAACTCCGTCAGGTACTGCGGTCGAAGATACAAAAATTGTAGGAAAATGTATGGCTTATTAAAAAAGTGTTTAAGTAGGAGAAGTAGTCATAGTGAACTCGTTCTGGTCTCTCTCCGTAGTTGTCTATTTTACCAGATGCCAGTTTTGTACTTTGTACCTAAGCATTTATTCAAAAGTGACTCCTTTATCATTAAAGGTTGAAGCCCATTTGACAACCAACTATTATTTTTTCAAGGACTCGGAGGAGGACGGTGGTAGCAGTGATAAACCCCCGTTCTCTTGCTCTGTTTGGGGACCGACTTGCGACAGTCTGGACAAAGTGGTGTCGGATGCCCAGTTGCCCGAATTGACAATCGGAGATTGGATCGTGTGGAGGGATATGGGCGCATACACCATCTCGGCAGCTGGCACCTTCAACGGATTTCCAGTGCCACTCGTGCATGTGGTTGTGCCATTCCATACTTGGTGAGTAATGCCACGGCATCCATGCACGGTGAGGTGTCATACTCGTCTGGTAAGTGTCACTAAACGAAAATATGAGTGGGGCGAGTGTGTTAATGAGGAATTAGTTCTGTGGGGAGTGGGAGAACGTGTTCTATTGTCTTTGAAATGCGTGCAGACCTTAAAATGAAGATTCTCGGTACCTCGCTTTCATACCATTTTTATCACGAGTCCTTACCCCACTTCCTATTAACTCTTCATTCTTTTAGGAAGGACTAATTTCTTGTTTGATGGTGGTATGATTTCGTTGGTTTCTCCTTTCCGAATTGTTAATGAAGTCCTCCGTTATTAAGAGTTTAATCGCGGCTTCATTCGTCAGTGAAGGTGATTTAATATTCGGGCCTTGATCTCGTTTCACCTTTGGAGTAAAGACGAGGGTTGCAGTATATTTGCAAAACGGTAACAGCCAGGAATGTTGTTCTCCTACGATGTAGGGGTGAATGTACCCCGAGGGTCGCCTTTAATCTGAGCACTAACTGAGTAAAGCGCCAACTCAACCCAACGCAGGAGCCAGCAGGCTGGAACGAACCAGAGCCTCACCGCTCAGTAGTCCACCACCCTAACCTCGGCTTAAATCGTGCTTCTATAGATTCATAATTTTAAGTAGTTTGTGAATAGTTTAGAATTGCTTTTTCAAGACTTTGAAGCCTTGCAAGTATTTAGAAGAAGCAGCAGTAAGGTTTAGTGCAAATTGTGGTAGAATGCGGTCATAGGGCTGTAATTTTGCACGTTGTTAAATAAGCTTTTCTCCTGTTTTGTGAATTTTTGTTTTTGGCAGACTTGTGAAATGGATGGGGACCTTAGCATTGTTCCTTGGGGTGTATGACTCAGTCCTGTATGTGGGTCTCGGGAGAGTGTAAATATGAGTGTTTTATGCAGTTTAGAAAGATTTAAACTTGAATATATTCCAGCAGGGTACAAAGATCGTGTACACGTTATTAGAATTACTAGAGATTTTTTTTCTCTTAAAGAACTGAATTGGTTAAGTTTTTTAAGAACTCGTACCAAATAATAAAAGTCCATTTTAAGTACTTTCTTGCTTATCCTTTAACTTTAAAAAGGGACTGGTGGCGGTGTCAAATTTATCATTCGAAAAACGGTTTAATTTTGTTTCTCTTTATTGTTTACGAACTCTTTTCGGGGGACGGTTATAGCTGGGGAGTTACACCACACGAAGCAACAGGATCTGATAATCATGTGACTTTATCATATTCCATTTTCAATACTAAATGTTGAAACGGGAGTATCATTATTAAGGTACATACATAGTACATACATTATCAAAAATCTCGAGTAAAATTTCAGAATCCAGACGCAGTTCAGATAGTCCGTAATTACTAGCAAAACCTAACATAACTTACTAAGCTATTACGAAATTTCTTTGAACTGCGTCTGGATTCTGGATTTTTGTCATCTCGCGTCCCAATAAACTTGGGGTGAGAAGGCAAAAAGAGCCAGAGGTAATCCGATGCTAGTGTCGTCCTTCGTGGGGGGAGAGTGAGTGGGTGGGTGGGTCTCTAGTCCATTCTTTCCCCTATTGTATCGCGCAGGCGTTGGGATCGCCACATTCCACGCCAAGATACCGTAGTTTATTTTTTACCTTAATAGTGAATTAATTGCTTTAAGAGTCTAAAAGTAACTTTTGACTAATGATTCTAATAAATTTGGCGAGGATCTGTATTCTTGGAAGAATCTTTACAAATGCAGGGAAAACCTTCATTGCTTTATTCTTTATGGAATGATTATGGGTTAAGTGTACAATTTTACATCTAATACTGATTGGGCTAAATTTGATTAAGAATCAAATTTGTTCACTTCATTCAATCGCCTCGGTCGCCTAACCCCAACGTGTCGCCCATTTCGATACTTAAAACCTTGCACAATCCTAAGCATGTGTGCGTGCGCGCGCCCGTGCCTACTCTTGACCTGACCTCAGCCAGTTTATAGGGTGTCTTGGGTGAAAACTAGTTTGTTAGCATCGCTTCTTTCCAAAACAATAATAGGAAGCCATACCCCAATAAAAGTTATATCCCTTCCCCAGTAGTGGTTGTGGTAGTGGTAGTCTTGCTAACGATCTTTCTAGTTTCGCTTAACTCAAAAAAATGTATGCTATACTTCAGTGAGAGCAAATCATAGTAGAGGATGTAGCCAGTAGTACGGTCGTTTTGTGCCCGTAACTACACCCTATTTCACGTTGTTACGTAATTTTTTACCCACAGGATGTCTCTGGAGGGCATTTTAGCTTCCGCATTAATGCCCAACAATTCTAACCAAGAGAAATTGGTGGAGGGGGGTCGAGAGACCACACTACCCACGCATCAAGGGCAGTTGTGCCCCCTTCTGCCCAGTTTCCTCAGCTACTTCAAGGACCAGGACAGTGTGGTGGACCGTATGAATGGCAGCTTTACTCGATTGAATGTAGTCGAAATATAAATTGTAATTGGGTAATCTTTCTTCAATTGGATTGGTGATTGGGTATTGGATGCTTAAAATAAACATTTTGGGTACTAATTTCCAAATTGTTAAAAAAAAAGATTATTTTGATTTTAGGTTAAGTTTTTTCTAACTTTTTAATGAAATTTTACCATATTTGGTGAGTTTTTTAATTCATTTTTTAAAGTTGAGAGAGTATTAGTAATTTTAATATTTGATTGGTTTCATTTAAACTGTGACATCTTCAATCTAATCTGCACTTTGCTTCAGTATAGCAACTTTTCAAAACTTGAATATGTATTCTGTAGTTTTAGCTCTTTAACTAATTTAATTAATCAATTCGTTATTAAATCTGTCAATAAAAGCTAATTTATGTGGATAAGTTTTATTTTTTTAATCCATTTGATAAGCGATATTTGTACCGGTAAATTCGGCTGAATTTATCTCGGCATGCAATGTTTATTGGTATTTGTAATATCGCTGGTAATGTGTTAATTTACAATTGTTTTCAGTCTAATGTTTTTGGAACCGTTTTCTTGGCGTGTATTGAAGAATTGCTTGTTCGTCTCGATTAAACGTAACTGGAACAAATTCCGTAACGGCTCCAATGATGATGTAAAAAGTAAGCTTCTTGCGTGAAATCAGTGACAGTGGTTGAGAAAATTGGCAAAATCAATGTGAACATTGTCGCGAGGAATGGAATTGTTTCATTAACAGTTCCCGAATTAGTTTCTTGTAAAATCAAGCGTTAGGGGTACTTATTCCTGTTGTGACAAACTTCAGACGTTCAAATCATCGGTGCGTGAAGCAGACGGCATAGTAGCCTAAAATGGAAAATCGCGCCGCCTCCTATTTGCTATGATCTGTATATGCTGATACGTTTAATAAACTCTCAAGAATTGCTGTATTATAAAAATGTAAAGTTCTAAATGTGGAAGCTTCTATATCTAGGAAAAGTAGTGTAAAACTAGAACCTAGTGAAACCTTAACCCACGTCAGTGGTTTCAGTCAACACTTACCGATCACTCCTTTTATATCGTCAAAATTTGACTTCGACTTGGAATGACTTATTTCATTTTTAAGTGAAGGATTGGTACATTGAGACAGGTATTTGCTTGAACAGGAAAGGTCCATTTTCTACACAACTTCGATTCTGCAGATCAGGTGAATCTCTAAACACGCGTGCACGATGTTTGGTTACCAAGTTTTAACGTAAACAAGCCTAACCTTCATCATGTAGTTTGTAATGTTTAAGGGTTTTCGATGAAAACACTACTAGTGTCTTTCCATGCAAGTTTGTGATATAAGCTTGGTGTTTGTCCTAAAGGTATACACGCAAGCGCGCATACTACCAAGATCTCTGGGAAAAGCTTCAATCGCCAAAAATCTTCACAAAGTATGAACTCGGAACCTTTCATTTGCAGTACAGCCGACGTGATACCCAGTAGGCTTTCCTGGTGGGTGTCTAGTATCTGTAATTGTCGTGGTCAGGTTCATGCTTTATAGAAGCTGTTATATTTTAACTTTGTGGCGTTACGCCATTGTATTTACATTTTAGTTATATTGGATTAAAGTCAACCTTTGAAAGGACTGTAACATGGTCTCAGATTGGACAATTCATAATCTGCAACCCAACTCGTAATATGAATGCTAGTGAGAGATGTACAAACCCCGCTTCCGTAGTAACCATTTTCAGACAAAAAAAAAAAATGTAGCTAAATATACAATGAATGAACCAACCATTCTGTTCTCCAGATCGAGTATAACAGTGGTATTTCTTTACTGTGCGTATAGTTTATCTTTTTCCATTGAATTTTCGTGTCTAAGACTAATTAGTGCAATGTCTGCAGTGTAGTGCGCGACTTAACATAATTGTCTTCAAATACGTTTAGTTAAGTATATTTGTTATTGCTGCAACAGAATTTTAAGTTCATCTCGCCGTCATTTGCGTATCTGGTTTTGTTTGAAGTTAAAACTTTTTATTGCTGACCAGTACAGATTGGTAATCATTGTTTCAAATACACGCATAACTTAAGATGAGGCATATTCTCACATGAGAGGTCTTCAAAATATCGAAAATTAGTGAATAAAAAAAAAAAAAAAAAAGTGTTGCGGGTTTTTTGGTTCTTTTGCATTATCCTCCCAACACTTTTTTTTATATAATGTTGGTTTTGGTACTTTATTTTCCTTCCATTATAAAAAAAAAAAAAAAATTAGTGTCCGGAGGATAATGCAAAAGTACCGTTTTTTTTAATGGGAACCTAAGTTTTTACTGGATTTTTTTATAAAGACATACTTTGAAAAAGTCGAATTATCTTCTTATATTCTGGCAACCAACGAAATAAAATTTAAAATTTCAAGGCGATTTCTTAGTTTCGTATAAAGAATACTTACGAAGGATGCATGTTAACCTGTAGTTTATAACCATAGCCTATGTGTGTAAGATGGCTAAATCAACAATCAGTCAGGGTTGCCAGATGTAGGAGAATTCTCCAAAAGTAGGAAAATGGAATGGGCTGCGGAGGAAAAAAAATTCTAAAATTAAGTAGGAGAATTTTTTGGAGAATGAAAAATAATTTTAGGAGAATGCTAAAATTCAAAAAAGTCGGTTTTGCCTATAAATTTTTTTTATTTATAATTTGACTATTAAAGTTATCAAATGGCAATACTGCACATTTTGGGTAAAAAAAAATGCTGGTTAGTGAATAACAGCACTGCCGTGCTTTGTCTTCATATTGCTAATTATATGGGTCAATGTACTTGAGCCTACTTTTTGTCATAGCTGTTTTGATTTCGGAGATGGCAAAAAATCAAAATTTATATATATATATATATATATATATATATATAAATTACTTCACGAAAGTAACACGTGAAAAATATTTGATGAATAAAACCACGAAGGAAAGGAAACAAAATGGTGCTTGAGCACCATTTTGTGTTTCCTTTCCTTCGTGGTTTTATTCATCATATATATATATATATAGACCGTGCATGGAACAAGGAACTCTTCTGGGAAAATTAAATCCACTATAGTCCGAATAAGTAATGGTAAATGACAAATACCATAGAAAAACTGGTATTTGTCATTTACCATTACTTATTCGGACTATAGTGGATTTAATTTTCCCAGAAGAGTTCCTTGTTCCATGCACGGTCTGTGTTTACATAAGTTTCTCAGGGGACCATTCTGAGTTTGTGTGTGTGTGTGTAAATAAGAATTTTAAAAGCAATTTAGGAGACATTCATGAAAATCTGGCAACCCTGTATTTTGTTCGCTTGTTAGTAATCTAAACGCCTTCGAACTTACGGGGAGGTCTATGTGGCTTGTTGATTGTTCAATTTACATCCCTCATCCAGCTGAGGGCCCCTGAGATGGAAAAACCCCAAGTAATCACCCAGTGACGTAGCGAGGGTTCGTGGCGCCCTGGGGAAAGGGTGAAGAATGACACCCCGTTGGCAGCCCGAGTTAGGCGCTAAGGTCGGGTGGGGGTAATTATGTCGCAAATGACATGGCCTGAAGTTGAAATAAAAAAAAACATTTTTCTGGTGTATTTTGGTTTGCTTTGTTCAAATATAACCTTCATTTCCTGTGCAAATGGAAAGCAATATGATTATTTGTATATTACTGTGGAGTCTTATTTCTTCATTTCTGGTGATGTGCATATCAAAATATTAACCAAAAATTATGAAAACTAACAACCTATCCTAACCTAACTAAACCTAACGCTAATAACCTAAAGTTCGTTCCTGATATGACAAAATATGACTCCGAAATAATGTAAACAAATTCTTATTTCTTTACATTTGCACAGGAAATGGTTATATTTGAACAAAGCACACGAAAATACACTAGAAAAATGTATTTTAAGGAAAGATATAAGGCTTAATAGATAAACTGGATGTTGGGAGAACCTCGTGTTCCTTGAAAAACGTTAATGACTCCTGATCATTATGGCCAAAACGTTCAATTGCCGTAAGGTAGGACAACTCATACCCTTCGCACAACATCATCATACAAAACTGATCTGCTACGTTCGGACTGAAAGACATGTGAACGGCGCATACAAAATGACCATCACTATTTCTCCTGTACAATTGGCACAAAATTATACTCGTCGGACCAAAAATGAGTGTATTTATATATATATTAGTATCATAATTTTTACCATTAATATGCATTTGCACAAAAAATGAGTGACAAATTTGAATAAAGCGACTAAAAGTACCTCATAAAAAGTTAATTTGATTTATAGGTCCAGCCCATGTCATTTAAAACATATTCTCTCACCCGGGAAAATTTTGACTACGAAGAGTCGATTTCAGGCAATGTGAGCCCTATTTTCAACTATTTTAAACATCTATTTTCAAGGTAGATTAATAAGATTATTGGTTATTTTAACCAATTTTCTTTTTCTACATAAATCACTTTTTCATGAAAATTTTAAAATAGTATACCAAAGTAATGAACAAAAACCGGAAAAATAAAATTTTGCACAAATTCAATTTTGCCTTCATCATTCGGTTTTTTTATCAAAAAATCTAGGTGTTCACAACATTTGAATTTTTTCTCAAATATATTTCTAATTCTATAATAGGTTTAGGTATACACAGTACACCTCGTCAATGAAATGTAATATATTCTTATTTACCCACAATTAGTCTTTCCAATAATGTACTTGTACATCCTCGAACAAAATTGGTTAAAGCTTGTGATATCTTGATAAGAACAAATGAGTTCGAAACCGGTCGGTGTCTAGTTTTTCATCGTTATTTGTGTGTTCAAATTATACATATTTCACTCACCGTTTGAAGGCTACCCACTGATAGCAGAAACTAAATAAATTTTCGGCCTCAAAATTATAATAGTGGTTATTTAAATATTTGTCATTCACTAATTATGTAAATACATTACAATCTATCACAACCTCAATAGAGACGTCAACCTTGAAGTATGAAAATTCGTGAGATTTTGCCTGATTTTGCCTGTGCCTGATTTTGATAATTGGAAAACATATTCCACATCACATAAGGGAGTTTGAGACTTAAAATCTATGATTGATTCTCACGGAAAATCTGTGAGAGTTGACATATCTGCACTTAATGCAGTGGTTAACTGCTAGGCCGTTGGCTCACTTGGTTAAAGCTTGTGGCAATGCACATCATATTAGCATGTGTATATATCAATTTGTTTCTATATGTACCAGTTTTTATCAATAAATCAAATTTTAAATTTAATTTTTTTTTTTACCAGAAATAAACACTTATTATTATTATTATTACTACTATTATTAATACCCTTGTCTGTGGTTATGATACATGTCCAAACTTGCCTCCTGCCGCGGATGTGAAAAAACGCAAATGTCATACTAAAAAAATTGCTCGCTCGGCCGATTTGGCGTCCCCCAAAGACCGGCGCCTAGGGCACGAGACCCCCCCCCCCTTTTCACCCCCTCACTTCGCCACTGTAATCACCCGTCCAACCTTGTTCGGTGTGAACCTTTCCTAGTTACACCATCTTGGTTTTGACCATTTGAAGATTGACTGAGGAAGAGAGAGAAGGTAAGCCCCCGTGTCGAGTTTTCACTATTTATTTTCTTTAAATATCCGATGCAAATATTGGAAATATTAATACACTGGTTCCCACTACATATTTTTAGTAAAATTAATTATTAATTAGACATTCACTATTTTTCTGTGGTCTAATTAAATCGAGCCGTGATATTAAACCATTTTTCGCTCCCGTTGGTCTTATTCGCCGAAATCTTTTGTCTGGATAGTTTAAATTTTCAGCTTTTACTTTTTTCAAAACGGTAAAACATAGTGACATTTGAACGAATTTGTTCAAAAGTAAAAAGTTTATGGAAAAAAAAGCAGAGTTTATTGTATATGCTCCTTTTGGTCTTAAGGGAGGTCCTGAATAAGAACTGCTACCCATAAAGATCTCCAGTGCTTCTACGATAATCGAAAACTACTGTTGACCCAGTGGCACTCAACGAAAAAGTTGTGTAATGTGTATTCAAGTGTTAAGGATTTAATAGCAAAAAGTGCTAAAATCACCAGGAAGAAAAACGCGAATCTGGGAAACCATTGAGTTATGCTCACTATGGCGGGTACACACACACACACACACACACACATATATATATATATATATATATGTTAAACACAGACCGTGCATGGAACAAGGAACTCTTCTGGGAAAATTAAATCCACTATAGTCCGAATAAGTAATGGTAAATGACAAATACCATAGTTTTTCTTTTTCATGATGCTAGCCCGACGTTGCCCACGTCGGGCTAGCATCATGAAAAAGAAAAAACTATGGTATTTGTCATTTACCATTACTTATTCGGACTATAGTGGATTTAATTTTCCCAGAAGAGTTCCTTGTTCCATGCACGGTCTGTGTTTAACATATAAGTTTCTCAGGGGACCATTCTGAGTTTGTGTGTATATATATATATATATATATATATATACACACACATTCAACTGCAAAGAACACGCAGTATAAATAACGTAAAGAACGACGCTTGTATAGGAGATATTCCGCGCAAGACGAGAGAGAAAGAACGAAACAAATGAAAAAATGAGGTAACCACCCAGGAATCGAACCCGGGATCTTCCGATTGCCGGTCAGATGCGATACCATTACACCATGGGCCTCACTCTTCCAAATGCCGTAATTCTTCTACATACTCGCAGAACCAATGCCCCAAGGGGGCACCTCCCGCATGCCGTAACATTATATACATTCAACTGCAAAGAACACGCAGTATAAATAACGTAGAAACGACGCTTGTATAGGAGATATTCCGCGCAAGACGAGAAAGAAAGAACGAACAAATGAAAAATGAGGTAACCACCCGGGAATCGAACCCGGGATCTTCCGATTGCCGGTCAGATGCGATACCCCTTGGGGCATTGGTTTCTGCGAGTATGTAGAAGAATTACGGCATTTGGAAGTGAGGCCCATGGTGTAATGGTATCGCATCTGACCGGCAATCGGAAGATCCCGGGTGGTTACCTCATTTTTTCATTTGTTTCGTTCTTTCTCTCTCGTCTTGCACGGAATATCTCCTATACAAGCGTCGTTCTTTACGATATATATATATATATATATATATATATGTATTAGTTAGGTAGGTAATTAGAACAATTAAATTAATTTCTTAAAAAGGAGATTAGTGTAATTCTCACTAGGCCTACTTTATTGAGTGTCGTTAGTCCAGTCAAGCCGTCAAGGCCTAAATGTAGCGACTGTGGTTTGGATTCCACATTAAGCTTTGTCTCTCTTGTCATCACTGGAAGCTTAGGATGGAAACAGAATCAAAGATCTAAAATAAGATATGAAGCTCAATATTTTCCATTACTTAAGGCATTATCCTTCGAGATGAATAGAGTTAGCGCCACCTAGTGTGTGGAGGGAGAACCATATTTTTGCGGAAGGGCATACTCGTATTATTTAAAAAGTCTATACTCTAAATTCAAATTTTTATTTATAATCTCGTTTACTTTAAAAAAAAACTACTATTCTTTATACCTAATACCTAATTGGTGACTAACGTATTAAATTATAATGCAGTAACTATAAAAAAGAAAGGAATTTGTTGGCTTTTTTATTTCGAGTAATTTAGTTCTCCTTCCAAGCACTAAATGGCGGTAGAGTAGCAAAGCTAACGCAGAAGTGGGCGGAGTCACGGGTCTTCTCATCAAATAGTCTTTGGCAAAATTTATGTACTTGAAAGACTAGGCTAGCTTAGTAAAGAAGCCTCTTTCAACAACTGCTTTTTTAGGGGACGGTATTTTCTCCAATTCATGACTATTATTAAAATTAGCTTGCCTCATGCATACCCTAACAAATAATGCATGATAAATATTGACCTTGGAGAAAGGTTATTCCTGAAACGTGTTTCTTCTCGGGTTCGAAGCTAATTTAGGTAAGTTTCGATGAAAATCATTGTAAAAAAATAATTGTAGTGTTACACACTTCAATTTTTTTAATAATTCCTTCATTTTTTTTAAATTCATTCATGAAAAGCTCTTCTTTGGGACACTTGTCCTCTATATAAGTGTCCATTGCACGGGATGTTGTTTTATATGTGTTTGCTACAGTTTTCTGACCTGTTTTATTTAATGAGCGAGACTTTGAAATGATTTGTCCTTTATAGCGGGACGTTCTCTACCATAAGATGCTCGATAGTGCCGGGTGTACGTGTTAACGGGATATTCGCCATACCGAGATATTTGTTATAACAGGATATTCGTTATATGGAGGTACCGGATGTCACAATATTTGTCATATCTAAGCGTCCGTTATAAAATGGTATTATAATGAATTGTCCATTTTAGTGTTCGTTGCGTTCATTTCTAGTGAATGAAGCGTTTGTTGTATCGAAGTCGTTGTAATAAAGAGGTGTTTGCTATTCCGAGTTACTCGTTATAGCCTAGTCTTATATAGGTCTGCGTAGCCTAGCCTTGAACGCAATATTCTTTTCATAATTGTACAATGTGAAATTATTTAAGGCGAATTTTCAAAGAGGTTATTTGCAAGTATTAATTATCAATAAAATTTTTTAGAGATTCAAAGCTAATTTTTTCAGTTATGGATTCACGTTTAATTTTGTATTTGAAGGGAAAGATGCGTATTTGGCACGTGTTCTTTTAATGTATGTCAACACGTGACTAAAACGCTTCCCGTTCGATCGGCGAGACAAAACGACGTTGGTGCGTATGTTCAGTAGTTGGTTGGGTGACTGTCCTTCCTGTTCATATGATGCAGTGACCTTTATAAAATGAGTTGAATCCATGCGAAGCTACGAGTCCTCTCGGTACATGACCTTTGCTCTTACGGAGGGAGATACAAAATACTGAAAGTATCGTGTAATACCCCCCCCCCCCCCCCCCCCCCCCATTATGCATACTTACAGAAGACAATCTTTGTGTCTGTTTCTTTGCCTCCATTTTTTAAATGAATCTAAATAAGCTCAATTCTCCGCCTTATCTAATAAAATGTATCAAATAACCTCAGTCTGCCAATAGAGCATAGAATTTGCTTCCAATAGCAGGTCTATGCTATATATATTAACTCTTTTATTTATAGGGTGATCCAGAGAAATGGGACCCAAAGAAACCCCTGTAACTCTTAAAGTATAAGTCCTTTTATAAAATCATACGCATCATTCGAAAGAGGATAGTTACAAGTTTGTACAGGATTGTATAGGTTTTGACAATACAAGACAAGATAAGATACAAAACAAAATAAAAGTGTTAGTTAAAACTAACCCTTCAAGATGACTGCATGGACTGTGGAACAGCTGCGTTTCATAACTGAGCAATATTATGAGCATGGAAGAAGTGTAGTTTCAGCTCAAAGATCTTTCAAGACAAATTTTCAGATGTCAAAATCACCTTCTGAGAGCTGAAACTACACTTCTTCCATGCTCATAATATTGCTCAGTTATGAAACGCAGCTGTTCCACAGTCCATGCAGTCATCTTGAAGGGTTAGTTTTAACTAACACTTTTATTTTGTTTTGTATCTTATCTTGTCTTGTATTGTCAAAACCTATACAATCCTGTACAAACTTGTAACTATCCTCTTTCGAATGATGCGTATGATTTTATAAAAGGACTTATACTTTAAGAGTTACAGGGGTTTCTTTTGGGTCCCATTTCTCTGGATCACCCTTATATATATATATAACTTTTTTTTACTGTTGCATTGCATGTGCCATGTAGGCCCCTACATGTATAAATAGAACAGTAAATTGTATTGCATTTCTTTTATTTTGCGTTGGCATCGTGAACTTTCTCCACAATGTATTAAAGATCCGATACTTTTGCTTTTTCTCAACCATTGTTCACTGCTTAGCAGCTACTGTTCAAATTTTAAAACTTGAAGTTGTACTTTTTAGTTCAGGTTTTAGGACAATTTTTTTTACTTTACAGATTTGTGGGTAACAACGCAGTTACCTCAATTTCGGTGGTAGCTATGCAGTTACCTAAATTTTGGGGATAAATACATAGTTAGCGTCAATTTTTGGGGTAATCCCTAATTTTGAAGGTAAGTTACCCTCCAAATTTTGGCGATTCTCGTGTATCGAAATACATTCTGGCTATTTTAGTGGTCTGGTGAATATTATTATTTTGGGATTATTAGTCTCGTTGCTCGATCGGTTAGGGCACCCATCCCCATCCCCGGTAGTGCTGAGATTCCGCTCATTCTTGGTTTCGAACGCCAGTACTGCCTAGAGCTGGGAGGTGTTGTCTTTTCTGTTTCTTACGTTACGACGAAGCGGTGGAGCTGGCCACCCCTTTTGACTCTGACTTAGGTTGCCTAGGCTCGGTCCCCTACCCCAACTTCTTTGGGGGATAGGGAACATGGCTGGATATGATGAACATGGTAACACATTCCATACACCAAATTTTATGACAATATGTCATCATTTTCACCATGGTTAACCTCTGCGTATGCGAAGTGACTTTTGAAACGCACTGTATTTGTTAACGATGAGAACTCCATGAAGGAACCTGGTCCTACAGAGGGATACGATTTAATTTCTTCAGAAACGTGTTAAATAAGGTTATTTTTTTTCCTGTAAAGATGAAGCTCAAAATATTGATGTTTGCGTTCTTGTTCTAATTATCTACTATGATAACGTAGTGGTAGGGCCTAAGACTTTTAATTTGAAGTTCCTGCGTTCGAGTCTTGGCCCGGATTTCAGATTTAAGCTGTTGAGGTGTTTCTCTTGGTCTTCCTGTGTGATGTAGTAGGGTTTTGAGTCTCGCGTGAAGCAGTAGGTCCCCTTCTCACATGACCTAAGATGACACGAAGGGAGGTTAAATAACTCTAAAACATTATTATTATTAGTATCGTTGTTCCAATTGTTAATTTCTGCTAACTTTCTTCAAACTCTGGGAAAAAAATAATAAAATAGCCTTCAAAATGGACGAACTTTGCAGAAATTAACTTTGCATCCACTTTACTTCCATTTTGAAATGGATAACATTTACGTTATTGGATCTGATTTTAACTTTCAGACGCCAAGAAATGGACAGAAAATGGAACTCAAACAATAATTATTTATTAGAATTTATTTCTTTCAAAAGAATTACACAGTTATGACAAAAAACATGTTATTAACAATGATAGTTAACTTCAAAGAATAACTTCACATTAGTATCCATCAAGAAAATATTATTTTAAAGTAATATATATGTATATATATTGTAAGTTAAATAAAGTTTGAAATTTTGTTTACGAAATTTACTGTTTTAATATCTTAATATTAAGGATTAGACTTGACACCACGTAGAATGAAGCCAAAAGGTGAACAGAAGCGTGTTGTGTACACCCATCTGCAGCCTCCATAATAGAAATGATGGCCGTTTGTAGCTATTCCAGGCCTTATTTTGGTTTGGAATTACGTCACTATTACGTCACTTTTTACGTCATGAGTTACGTCACTTTCTACGTCATAAGTTACTTACTGAGGCCTCTGTGTCATTTTGCCTTCATATTTCGCGCTGCCAAGTAGGTTTCCGGTCTCTTCAGGTCTTTGGCCTGTGACCTGGTAGTTTGGTTCAAAAGTAAGACCTGCATGAAGAGTATTTAAAATACCACCGCATGAAGTAGAGTACATCCTGTTTGTAGGTTTTGCTTGGAAGTGAGCTAAATGGTTATTTTATGGATTCCAAATACAGTTTAATACTAATTTTAGATTTGGTCGTACTTCTGATCTTTGTAAAGGTTTTAGTTTTGGGTAGGTGGAGTGTTGGTATGGTTTTTCCAGAATTTGGAGTTCATATTAAAGTTTTATCAAGATTTTTTTAGATATATACATTTTTAAAGTCTACCATTAAAAGCTAATTTTCTTTTCGTTTTTATTGGCGTTTTAAAATTGTTTATTTTTTAAACTTTTCACATCTAGTATATTGATTTACGTCTGAAAGGATAAGTGATTGTTAATCAGAACTAAATATTTTGGTAACTGAATGACAAATTTTTGGGTTCCTTGTCTGACAACTAAACTACACATTATATGAGGCCCTCCTAGGAAGAAGTGGCTAAGCGACAAAAGTAAAAAACGCCAGAAAACGCAATTAAAGTTGTACCAATTATCTCCGTGCAATATCTTCGTATTTAAAGTTATGATACTTTCAAATTTGGTACAACTTTGCGTTTTCTGGCGTTTTTTTACGTTTGTCGCTTAGCCACTTCTTCCTAGGAGGGCCTCATATAAACATGTTCAGTGGAAACATTTGGAGGGACATCACATTGTAGTACAATTTTGATTATTATTTCTGGTCGGATTGTAGTTCTCTCCCATCGCGAAAGGGTTAATTAGTTGTCAGTACTCAGATATTATTCAAAATATCTGAAATCATTTGTTTGGTGTGACTCGAACTCATGCCACGTGGTTTCAAGACTCAGATTTTTCCCTATCTTATTAAGTGAAAGTCGGTGCCCTTAACGCGTGTTTACAATAATAATGATAATTAGCGACTGTTTAACCTCTTTCTTAATAGCAAAAGTCATGTGACGGGGTGAACCTACAGCTTTACGTGGTATTCAAACCATATAAGGGTCGTTACGAGTAAACGCAGAGGATGGGTTACCCATCCAGCTGTTAAACAAAATAGACCCAACGCTTGTTAACCTTGCTGAACGGTAGGCGATGTCTCACGTGGTAACAAGGTGTTTAATTAATTTTGTTTTTTTCTGTTTAAGGTGCTTTCAACCCTGCTGGATTATTGACACCATTTTTTTTTTTTTTTTGTAGAGAAAAGTGGTGAAAGAAGTAGTTTAGGATTGTGTTAATTAAATTCGTAAAGGAAATAATTAGGCCAATATAAAAAATTTTAAAAAGGTACCAATATTTTTTCTTTAGAATAAAAATAAGAAATAAAAATTCAAAATTTTCAAAACCAAAATAATAACAAAAAATTGTCAAAGAAAATATTGAATTTAAAGAAAATGTTAAAAAATAGGGGGGACTTTAAAAAAAAATAAAGTTTTAAAAGTAGACTTAAATATTACACGATTTTTTTTATTGATAAATATTCTATTTATTAGTTAAATATTAGTTTATAATATTTATTAACAGTGAATTTCTATTTGGAAAACAAAAAATATGTTTATACAATATATTAAATAAAACTACTAATACAACTTTATATATTTTATTTTAATTAGTTATCCATTTACTTTAAAGAAAATTTGAACTGAATTCAAGGTAAACTTAAATAAAAAACAATTAATATATACATTCAATGGATTATTATTATACCATAATTAAGCTTCATTTCTGTACTGTTAATATTTATAACATTATTCTTTATACCGAAGTTAATTTTAACACTTAACCATTAACTAATAGGCTAAAAAAATAAATTAATCTAATTATTTTTATACAATAGTTTTGTTTTATGAATAGAATAACTGCTTCCCTTAAATATTAACATTATGAGACAACTCTACCATTGGTTTAATAGTTATACCAGGTACTGCTAATAGAGAAAGACAGAGAGACAGAAAGACAGAGAGACAGAGAGAGATAGACAGAGAGAAAGAGAGACCCTTTCTACAGAACACTTAAAATGCACTTTCAAACATCATAGGTTATGAAATCATGCATAGAGGATGACCATTGAACTATTTTAAATCTACATATATGCATAAGAATGAAAGGGATTTATGATGAGTAGTAGATGAGAGGCCTGAATTCTTACTGTGTTGACTAGATTCATGATACGTACTTAGAACATTTCTTCTCAAAGGAACAAATCTTTCGTGGCCGACGTTAAATGATTTTAAAATTGTTCTAATGTTCTTTAGTAAGATTTCATCATGCACAAAGAGAACACACACACACACACACACACGCACACGGAAAGAGCCTACTATTTCTGCCTAATTAATTTACCCCAAAGTTTTCTTACGAATTATGCTGCTGTGAAGTTTTTGAATTAGTTACGACCAAACGTTCTCTTTGATTTGTATCAAGTAAATAAATGTGTTTTTTATGAATAAGTTTGTGATTCTTAAGTAATTTAAATTTAGAATTTAAATTAATTTTAAAATATATTTGTAGATCTTTTTGAAAATTCAAATTTCGAAATGAAAAATTTCGCATGAAATTGTCGATAGTCTTTCGAAGAAAATCTAGTAGGCTTAACTTAATAATTTTACAGATATTTAAACAATAATAATTATAAAAACTGACTAATATATATATATCATAATACATGATTGCTTTTGAGGATCACAAACTCAAACTGTGACTTCTCTTTTTCTAAGTTAACCTAATTTGTAAGGACCTAGGCTAAAAATAATCTTTTTATTCTATGTTGGAGGTATAAACAAAAATGGCGGTAATTTCAGCTGACTAGTTAATCGTATTAACTAATGAAAAAGTTTGTTTGTTTTTTTCTGTTTAAGGTGCTTTCAACCCTGCTGGATTATTGACACCATTTTTTTTTTTTTTTTTTTTTTTAGTAGAGAAAAGTGGTGAAAAAAAAGTAGTAGAAGTGGAATGGTTATATACGTCTAATGAAAAAGAAATTTAGCAACTATTCATCACAAGAAATTGTCACGGTCGAAATTTGTTACAAAGATCCTAATTGGCCAAAATTGGTCACGTGGGAAATAACTAACCAATTTCAAACGACCACTTAACCTAGTGTAATTTGGTCTCCTTGAAACTTGATATTAGCCATTTTTTTTTTTAATTATTATTATTTTAATTAGTGCAATAGCACATATTATTTTCAACCTTCAAATTCGTGCAATATCAAAAACCTGATAACATATTGCTTTTGGTATTTTGACCTCGTTCTTCGCTTCTTTTACAACGGACTCTTTCATGTTCCCTCAAAAAATCGCTAAGATTTTACCTACTATTGGCATTTCCATAAAATCTGTCAGTTATTATAAGTTCAAACAAGAATGCAATCTTCTTTCTAAGGGCTTAATTAAGTTAGTCTGCAGACCATCGGTGCTTGAATGCAAAATAGGCCTACTTGAATTTTGTGTACGACTTTTTTAAAATTGTTTTTACGTGTCGTGTAAAGATCGGAGGAGAGTGTACACAATTATGTAAAATTTGGAATGAAAATCAGAGTAAGTATAATATGAGAGTCCCTCAGCGATGTGGCCATGGTTGTCATTACCGCCGACGCTTTAGTCAGTAGGGGTGGGGAACCTGCCGCTCGCGGGCATAGTGTATAATTAAATTAGTATAATTTAATTGCCCGCGGACAGTTTGATTATTTGAAGTTATACAGTATTTACATCTTAATCATGTCCAAACTATTTTTAAAGCTGCAGTTTGCCCGAGAGACTATTTTAGTTGAAATATGCCTGCCATACAATAAAGGTTCCCCACCCCTACTTTAGTGTATCACTAACACGTAGCGCCACAGGAAAGACGGAACCATAGACATAAGTAAGAATAGATGCGACATGTTGGTTTTAATATTTTATATATATATCTTTACGGAATAATAACGGAATGGCTCTGAAAATGTTTGTCAATTCACTTTCACAGAAGTCTACAGAGACGGAACCTGTACATTTCTTACTAATGTGTATTCAAACCGTGCTGGGCTAGAGATTATAAATTACCTAATCAAGAGCCATGTTTCACTTATTCCAAAGGATTACCAGAGAACTGAATATTTTTTCACCTTGAATCCAATACTACTACGTTAGGATTATATATATATATAATATATATATATATAAAATGTTAATACCGAGTAAGTGTCTCAATCTATTTTATTTGTAAAATTGTGTTACAATCGTAGGAATGTTTGGCGATTATTAAAATAGAAATTATTACACAAAAAAACAAGAAAATTGATTAGACTTATTTATAGCTTCGAACGAGTCCACGTTGCCTACCTCTTGCCTAGGCCCTTTCATGCATATTATGACCGAAAAGCAAAGGAAAAAATCTATTAAAATAGTGCCCCATAATTCGTTTTCTTTGAGTATTGAACGAAATAAAAACTATCATTTTAAGGCTAGACTTAACTGCTTGTCAAGACATAATGGTAACATACGCAATTGTGACGCTGTACAATAAGCTATACGAGGAAAACCTCTTCTGCTGTTTATTTGTTTCATCATTTTACGTTGAGAAATAACTAAACATGTAAAAATTATAGTCTAATATAAATGCATTAATAAAAAATTAACAGGAGCCAATTTCTTTATTACAAAGCCGATGTTGAGATATGTCGCCATTAATTTGTAATCTTGAGGAGCGTATCGGAAAGGTTTGTTACCATGTTTGTCTGTACTTAGATTTTATCTGTCTTAGAAATATCACGATAGATAGTTAAAAATGGCATATATTCTTATTTACAGCTATGTCCATATTCTTATTTATGTCTATTTACATATACTTCACAGATTCGTATGTATTTTCCATGGCTGTAAATTTAAAATAAGTTAGGTCCCAACTCTTAAAACTCTACCTTTGTAAACAAATTTTTAAAGTGATGACGTAGGAAAGCTAATTAAAATTTAAAAAAATAAATTAGGTTACCTGAAACTATGAAGTTAAACTTTCGTTTGACAGCAAGGATTCCAAATGTCTACAAATTGTGTGAATTACATTTTTTATCCTAAATGTCAGACTATTTCATTTTCTAGAACATGCCACGAATGAACATGAAAATGAGCAAAGTCCATACGGTTTTCTTTAACTTAGAACACACTACTCGCATTTTGGTTACAAGGACATTGATTGATAGAGTTAACAATTAATTGTGGACATCATAACACATAACATTTTTTTAAATGGAACCATTGAAATGTTGTGAACATGATTATTGTAATTACAACAGTTGTATAAGTACCATCAATAGACTTCCTTGTGTTTACTTACATTGAGAAAGCACTACCCACTTCAATCATTATGGAAATTTGTCAGACACACTAACAGAAAGAAATACATCTATTATACTCGTATAGAGCCTATACGCCAACCACTGCATATTGTGAAAGGGTTTTTTTGTATGATAAGGATGTAAGGCAATAAATTTATTCTTTTAAATTTTAATAGAATTAGAATTTGGTCCAGAATCACAAAAAAAAAAGAAAAGAAAAATGATTTCCAAAATGTTTGGCAGAATTTAATTGCGTCAGATTTCTGTCAGCCAATCAAATATGGTTTCAAAATACCTGATTTTTTATTGGTTTAAACTAGTTTTATCGTGTTTAGACAATGATAGTAAAATATTTTCTGTAAAGTTTATTTTTACAGTTTTATATATATATATATAAATATTATTATTTGCGTGTTCATACTCAGTGCTCCGAGTGTGCCGGTATGCGGCGATACGCCATACCATCACTCCTATTTTTGAGCTGTACTATACCATCACTTTGTTTTAGTTCTTTTACTGCGTTCTGGACACTCATTTCAGAGTATATAATGAGTAAGTAGTCAAACGGAAGCTAAATTATAGGAAGCGAAGTCGAGAATATATTGTAAGAATGAGAAGCAGTGCAACAACTGTTTAGGCTGATCGATAATTATTAATCAATGTTTTAGAGTTTAGACAGTAAATAGGCTGGTATAAATTTTGATCATAACCATAGATGAATGGGTTATTAAAAAAGCCAAGACTTGAAGAAAAGTTCAGTGTAGAGCATAAAGGCCAGCCGCACACAGATCGTCTCGCGACTCACGACTGACGACTCGGGTCGTGGCGAGTGATTTTACATTGACAGGATAGGAGCTCTGCAGTGTGACGATCCTGCGTGCGGCCGGCTTAAGTATTTAACTTTACTAATTTAAAATATTCAACTTAGTTTGAGGAGATAAGCAAATTTTGTCTTTTGTGGATTATTTTAGTTTCGAATTTATTTGGTGAAAGTCATTTCTGGCATTTTTTCCTTCCTTCGAGCACTGCTCTTAGTGATTACTCTACAGTAATTGTTACAGTAACATAATTACTTTCTTAAAATAGCGGAAATAAATTATTTAACAATGTGAAAATAATTTTGCAGTGTTTTTTTCAATCAACTTTACTCTTAAAAAAAAATAATATTCCAAAATTAAAATTTTTTAAACTTAATTCTACATTTTAAAAATATTTTAAACTTTTTAACTTAAAATTTACAACTATTAATTTAAATATTAAATCCAGCCAAACGAATTAGATCTCAATAAGTAACATAAAGGTTATTGTTACAAATATACGTACGAAAAAGTACACAACTATATCTAAACAATATAATGATACATATCTACAGTTCTTCTCATGCCCAATTACTGAACTCTTGCATACAGAATATGTACAGTACACATATGTGCCTGATATCAAAGTTTCATAATAGTACACGTATTGTATATATATCCTTATGGAATAGTAACGGAACGTCTGAAAATATTTGTCACTCACTGAAGTCTCTGTCTACGGAGGCGGGGTTTGTACATCACTATTCAGACTGTCCAATCAGGGGCAATGTTTCATTTCTTCCAAAGGCTGACCAATCAGGAAGGTAAATATTTTTACACTTTAAATCCAACACTATTTCGTTAGAATATATATACAATGGTATATATATATATATATATATATATATATATATATAGGTCAAACATTTGGAAATAATTACATGCAGGTGACGTAGAAAGTCATTAGAAAATAATGACACATTTGAAAAATAAATTATTTAAAAATAATAGTAATTCTATTTATTATCTATGTTTACCATTTCTAACCATTAATATTATAATTTTTTAAGTTACGACCAATAGTTAGCCCTGAAACAGAAACAAAAGTTAATTGTTTGGTGTGTAAACTGTTTTAGAATTGAATTACTGGATTCTATACTGGGATGAATGTCACTTATGTCAGTGTGTAAGTGTTCTACTGGTGCGTATGACCAGATGACTCGTGAGGTACTTTAGAAACACGTCTTCAGTGGCTTAGGTCAGGCCAGATTCGATTGATTTAAGTTGGGTCAAGTCAATTTAAATTAGGTATATAAGGCCGGGTAAGGTCAAGTTAAGATAGGATGAGGTTATATGAAGTTAGGCCTAGTTTAAGAGAATGTTCACCAAAATGCTTTGTTGATTATTTGGAGTTAACTCTATGTTCAGTATGAATGAATAAACATAGGCATTGTTCACATACCACTTTTTTTCATCTCGTGACGATTAGACACGACTTTTGGCTTCAGGAACCACAAGTATGAACCGAAGTGGTAGTTCACGAAGTGATAGTTCTGAAGCAGTTCTGAAGCAGTACTAATCAACCACCCGCGCATAAAGTGAGTTTAAGTCCATATGACCATCGAATTGGAAGAACAATCAACAATATCAAGTCTAAATATCAATAAATACGGCCTACAATATAAAATTATATATACACACACAGTTGACTTAACATTGAAGGTTTATTTCGAACGTTTTGAGCAAAAAAGTAAGACAAGAGATTCAAGAACGTAATATTTACACTCAAAATGTCGCTATACAAATAAATATTTTACTGAAATAGGCTTTTATTGTACAGGGTGTCCACAATGTCTTGTCACTCCAGTAAATTACTAACTGATTTTCGTTTCTCTTTCAGACCCATTTCAAATGTGGAGAGCAGCAACTATACGATTGAACAACGCATATTGGCTAGTACCTGGGTCCATGAGCGACCACGTAATGGCAAAACCATTGAAAATATTCGTGTAGACTTCCAGGGCCGATTGAATGGTGCAACTCCTTTTTGGAGGAGCTGCACCATTCAATCGGATCTAGGTACTAGCCAATATGCGTTGTTCAATCTTATAGTTGCTGCTATCACATATTTGAAATGGATCTGAAAGAAAAACGAAAATCAGTTGGTATTTTACTGTAGTGACAAGACATTGTGGACACCCTGTACAGAACTACATGTCAAGTTTGGTGTAGGTTATTACTCAGTTTGTGGTCTCAAGTTATTAGTGCTCTTTCAAAACTGTTCTATTATTCTATATCATCTTTGGCTTGTCTCTGCAATACTCAAATTTTAAACCTTAACTGGCAACTCTAAATGTTACCTACGAGTATATTGTATTTAAAACCTACATGCGAAAATAAATTTATAAAATTCTTTTAATACAGTATTGAAATAAATTGTAGCTAAATTATATAATACAAATTGGACACAATAATAATAGCCATATATTTCATGACACTGAAATTATATATATATATATATTATATATATATATATATATATATTTTTATAATGTTCCATTATCTGTTAACAGATGAGAGAGTGCAATACTTAGTGGATCAAATATACAATATTTATATGTTTTACACCTATATTACTTAAATGTAGGAAATATATATATATATATATATATATAATATATATATATATATATATATAATGAATTATTATTTTTAATATTTGTATAAGTAATCCTGAATTTTCAAACATATATATATGCTTTAGTTTTTTTATTTAGAGCAGGTATATCTATATTGAAATATGTGAACCGAAGTCTTGATTGGGTATACTTCTCAGCTGGAGTCAACACGGGTTGGTCATGGTGACAAGCAATAGACTAAAATAAGGCAATATATATATATATATATATATATATATATATATATATATATATATACTGTAGATGCGGCAATCAGTATCTTATTGTTTTATTATCAGCATATAGAGCTCTTACAGCGTGACGTCACAGTTTTACTAAAATGTTAATGAAATTATGCACACTAACATTTTGTTAATATATATATATATATATATATATATATATATATATATTATTTTTATACGGTATAATAAAAATTCTCTGCTTGGTATGAAAGCCTACCCGTTAATAATAGTCTGCCCGTACTTCTGTGAAACTTAACCCACATACCCACAGTTCAGATAAGAACTCATCCATCAAAGTTTTAGGACCTCACATTTGGAAATGTGAAGCTGCATCCAGAATGTAAGTACTTTGTGAGCTTAACACAATTATTGTATTGAGCTATCTATCACTGGTTCAAAAATTTCAATTAAAAATCTTCTGTAGGATTTGTGACGTCAGAATTGCGAGCATGAACTGACTACATAAAAGTAGGCTTTGATTATTTAGTTTCTAACGACTCTCATTAACGGATACATACGATCTAAAATATTTAATGGTATAGAACCTGGTGCGATATTTACCTTTGACGGCAAGCCACGCAATGTTTCAGTACAGTTATTAAGTTCGTGTATAATAATGATAATAATAGTGTGTGTGTGTGTGTATTGGGCTGTTATTTTTATTAGCGCGACCCATTAAACATGGCATGATGTTTAAGACCATGAATTTCTGGTGACGTTTACCATTAAGTGAATCCAACCATGCGTCATTCATTGGTAAAACGTCAGAACAATGTAATATTATTTTCAATTTTGTACAAAATCAATAACACGATAGGCTTTCATCAAAGATTATTTGTAGGAAGATTCGCGACTCCGCCCACTTTTGCGTTAGCTTTTCTCTTTTTGCCATCTAGTGTTTGGGAAGAAAACTCAATTACCAGCGAAAGAAAATGTCGTCAGCTTAAGGATCAAATGAAGGATAGTTTAATAAGTTAAGCATATATGTTTGTATTTTTGAAGAACGTGATAATATTTAGTTTCTGGTAAATCATGCAATTGGTGCAAAACTTAGTTCTCACTCCATCCGCTAGGTAAAGAGTACCCATTATACATTTGGCGAGATAACGCGATAAATAATGGAAAAAATAGCGTTACTGTGTATCTTTATATATACTGTATTATATATAATCTTTGTTCTCGTCCACACCTAGACTGATTAGCAACATTGTTTATTTTTTCACAATTTTCACAGATACCAAACTGAACCTTTATTTGGTGTTTTCCTCTCTCTGAATTTCGTTTGACACTTATTGTACGACTTTACATTTTATTTAACACTTCACCGTGATAGTGAAGGACATATTGGCTGAAGCCTGTGGTAAACGGGTAACCAACCCGTTTATCATATTACTCTAATCGCGTATGAAATTTCTGAAGAAACCCGCTTACGGTGCTGGTTAAGTGTGCGGTCTACCTACGATTGGTTAGGTTTAATCATGATATTTTCGTTAAAACTAACGAAAATATCATGACTAAACCTAACCAATCGTCAAGGGCGATTGACAATGGGATGTAAACAAACAATTAGTAAACAAGATAAGAAGCTATAATTAAAAGGTAGACCGCCGAATCGTAGGTAGACCGCACACTTAACCAGCACTACCCCGCTTACCATATTACCCTGATTTCGTATAATATTCAAAATAATAATGGTGTTTCGAGGTTTCAGCAATGGTAAGCTTTTGTAGAACTCTATGGCATGTTCAATGCAGTTCACTAATAAAAATATCCTCTACACGTGTGTGTGTGTGTGTGTGTGGTGT